>CAXKVX010005075.1:272500-275000 GCA_964058865.1 Eleocharis quinqueflora
GTGCCCCAACACCCCTGCATGCGTGCCCCAACACCCGCCCCCCTCCGAAATTTAGCCCCCCCCAATAGGAAATATAAATTTTTACCCTATAGCCACCTGCAGGGTTACCACCCCCATGAAATCCCCAAGCTCCAAAACATCCATGAAAACACGTTTTTCATCGTTTCATGGATGATTTTCGGCCACTCATCAATGATTTACATCCACTCATCCATGATTTTCATCCGTTCATCCATGTAAACATGATTTTCATCCATGCAGCGATGTTTTCATCCATGCAGCAATGTTTTTCATCCATTCACCGATGTAAAGCATCCATGCATCAATGTTTTTCATCCATTCACTCATGTAAGGCAGGCAGCCATCCATGATTTTCATGCATTCGGCCATGAAACCATGTTTTTCATCCATGCACCCATGTTTTTCATCCATGCACCCATGTAAGGCAGCCATTCAGCCAGGCAACCATGTTTTTCACCCATTCATCCATGTTTTGCACCCATTCCTCCATGTAAAGCAGCCATCCAACCATGCTTTACATCGTTTGCGGCATGCCAACACCGCTGCATGCGTGCCCCAACACCGCTGCATGCGTGCCCCCACCGCTGCATGCGTGCCCCAACACCGCTGCATGCGTGCCCCAACACCGCTGCATGCGTGCCCCAAAACCGCTGCATGCATGCCCCCACCGCTGCATGCGTGCCCCAACACCGCTGCATGCGTGCCCCAACACCGCTGCATGCGTGCGCCAACAACGCTGCATGCGTGCCCCAACACCGCTGCATGCGTGCCCCAACACCGCTGCATGCGTGCCCCAACACCCCTGCATGCGTGCCCCAACACCCGCCCCCCTCCGAAATTTAGCCCCCCCCAATAGGAAATATAAATTTTTACCCTATAGCCACCTGCAGGGTTACCACCCCCATGAAATCCCCAAGCTCCAAAACATCCATGAAAACACGTTTTTCATCGTTTCATGGATGATTTTCGGCCACTCATCAATGATTTACATCCACTCATCCATGATTTTCATCCGTTCATCCATGTAAACATGATTTTCATCCATGCAGCGATGTTTTCATCCATGCAGCAATGTTTTTCATCCATTCACCGATGTAAAGCATCCATGCATCAATGTTTTTCATCCATTCACTCATGTAAGGCAGGCAGCCATCCATGATTTTCATGCATTCGGCCATGAAACCATGTTTTTCATCCATGCACCCATGTTTTTCATCCATGCACCCATGTAAGGCAGCCATTCAGCCAGGCAACCATGTTTTTCACCCATTCATCCATGTTTTGCACCCATTCCTCCATGTAAAGCAGCCATCCAACCATGCTTTACATCGTTTGCGGCATGCCAACACCGCTGCATGCGTGCCCCAACACCGCTGCATGCGTGCCCCCACCGCTGCATGCGTGCCCCAACACCGCTGCATGCGTGCCCCAACACCGCTGCATGCGTGCCCCAACACCGCTGCATGCGTGCCCCAACACCGCTGCATGCGTGCCCCAACACCGCTGCATGCGTGCCCCAACACCCCTGCATGCGTGCCCCAACACCCCTGCATGCGTGCCCCAACACCGCTGCATGCGTGCCCCAACACCGCTGCATGCGTGCCCCAACACCCCTGCATGCGTGCCCCAACACCCGCCCCCCTCCGAAATTTAGCCCCCCCCAATAGGAAATATAAATTTTTACCCTATAGCCACCTGCAGGGTTACCACCCCCATGAAATCCCCAAGCTCCAAAACATCCATGAAAACACGTTTTTCATCGTTTCATGGATGATTTTCGGCCACTCATCAATGATTTACATCCACTCATCCATGATTTTCATCCGTTCATCCATGTAAACATGATTTTCATCCATGCAGCGATGTTTTTCATCCATGCAGCGATGTTTTCATCCATTCACCGATGTTTTTCATCCATGCAGCGATGTTTTTCATCCATGCAGCGATGTTTTCATCCATTCACCGATGTTTTTCATCCATGCAGCGATGTTTTTCACCCATTCATCCATGTAAAGCAGCCATCCAACCATGCTTTACATCATTTGAGGCATGCCAACACCGCTGCATGCATGCCCCAACACCGCTGCCATACATCCATGTTTTTCATCCATTCATCCATGTTTTTCACCCATTCATCCATGTAAAGCAGCCATCCAACAATGCTTTACATCATTTGAGGCATGCCAACACCGCTGCATGCATGCCCCAACACCGCTGCCATACATCCATGTTTTTCATCCATTCATCCATGTTTTTCACCCATTCATCCATGTAAAGCAGCCATCCAACCATGCTTTACATCATTTGAGGCATGCCAACACCGCTGCATGCATGCCCCAACACCGCTGCCATACATCCATGTTTTTCATCCATTCATCCATGTTTTTCACCCATTCATCCTTGTAAAGCAGCCATCCAACAATGCTTTACATCATTTGAGGCATGCCAACACCGCTGCATGCATGCCCCAACACCGCTG
>CAXKVX010005075.1:292500-295000 GCA_964058865.1 Eleocharis quinqueflora
CAGCGATGTTTTCATCCATGCAGCAATGTTTTTCATCCATTCACCGATGTAAAGCATCCATGCATCAATGTTTTTCATCCATTCACCCATGTAAGGCAGGCAGCCATCCATGATTTTCATGCATTCGGCCATGAAACCATGTTTTTCATCCATGCAGCCATGTTTTTCATCCATGCACCCATGTAAGGCAGCCATTCAGCCAGGCAACCATGTTTTTCACCCATTCATCCATGTTTTGCACCCATTCCTCCATGTAAAGCAGCCATCCAACCATGCTTTACATCGTTTGCGGCATGCCAACACCGCTGCATGCGTGCCCCAAAACCGCTGCATGCATGCCCCCACCGCTGCATGCGTGCCCCAACACCGCTGCATGCGTGCCCCAACACCGCTGCATGCGTGCGCCAACAACGCTGCATGCGTGCCCCAACACCGCTGCATGCGTGCCCCAACACCGCTGCATGCGTGCCCCAACACCCCTGCATGCGTGCCCCAACACCCGCCCCCCTCCGAAATTTAGCCCCCCCCAATAGGAAATATAAATTTTTACCCTATAGCCACCTGCAGGGTTACCACCCCCATGAAATCCCCAAGCTCCAAAACATCCATGAAAACACGTTTTTCATCGTTTCATGGATGATTTTCGGCCACTCATCAATGATTTACATCCACTCATCCATGATTTTCATCCGTTCATCCATGTAAACATGATTTTCATCCATGCAGCGATGTTTTCATCCATGCAGCAATGTTTTTCATCCATTCACCGATGTAAAGCATCCATGCATCAATGTTTTTCATCCATTCACTCATGTAAGGCAGGCAGCCATCCATGATTTTCATGCATTCGGCCATGAAACCATGTTTTTCATCCATGCACCCATGTTTTTCATCCATGCACCCATGTAAGGCAGCCATTCAGCCAGGCAACCATGTTTTTCACCCATTCATCCATGTTTTGCACCCATTCCTCCATGTAAAGCAGCCATCCAACCATGCTTTACATCGTTTGCGGCATGCCAACACCGCTGCATGCGTGCCCCAACACCGCTGCATGCGTGCCCCCACCGCTGCATGCGTGCCCCAACACCGCTGCATGCGTGCCCCAACACCGCTGCATGCGTGCCCCAAAACCGCTGCATGCATGCCCCCACCGCTGCATGCGTGCCCCAACACCGCTGCATGCGTGCCCCAACACCGCTGCATGCGTGCGCCAACAACGCTGCATGCGTGCCCCAACACCGCTGCATGCGTGCCCCAACACCGCTGCATGCGTGCCCCAACACCCCTGCATGCGTGCCCCAACACCCGCCCCCCTCCGAAATTTAGCCCCCCCCAATAGGAAATATAAATTTTTACCCTATAGCCACCTGCAGGGTTACCACCCCCATGAAATCCCCAAGCTCCAAAACATCCATGAAAACACGTTTTTCATCGTTTCATGGATGATTTTCGGCCACTCATCAATGATTTACATCCACTCATCCATGATTTTCATCCGTTCATCCATGTAAACATGATTTTCATCCATGCAGCGATGTTTTCATCCATGCAGCAATGTTTTTCATCCATTCACCGATGTAAAGCATCCATGCATCAATGTTTTTCATCCATTCACTCATGTAAGGCAGGCAGCCATCCATGATTTTCATGCATTCGGCCATGAAACCATGTTTTTCATCCATGCACCCATGTTTTTCATCCATGCACCCATGTAAGGCAGCCATTCAGCCAGGCAACCATGTTTTTCACCCATTCATCCATGTTTTGCACCCATTCCTCCATGTAAAGCAGCCATCCAACCATGCTTTACATCGTTTGCGGCATGCCAACACCGCTGCATGCGTGCCCCAACACCGCTGCATGCGTGCCCCCACCGCTGCATGCGTGCCCCAACACCGCTGCATGCGTGCCCCAACACCGCTGCATGCGTGCCCCAAAACCGCTGCATGCATGCCCCCACCGCTGCATGCGTGCCCCAACACCGCTGCATGCGTGCCCCAACACCGCTGCATGCGTGCGCCAACAACGCTGCATGCGTGCCCCAACACCGCTGCATGCGTGCCCCAACACCGCTGCATGCGTGCCCCAACACCCCTGCATGCGTGCCCCAACACCCGCCCCCCTCCGAAATTTAGCCCCCCCCAATAGGAAATATAAATTTTTACCCTATAGCCACCTGCAGGGTTACCACCCCCATGAAATCCCCAAGCTCCAAAACATCCATGAAAACACGTTTTTCATCGTTTCATGGATGATTTTCGGCCACTCATCAATGATTTACATCCACTCATCCATGATTTTCATCCGTTCATCCATGTAAACATGATTTTCATCCATGCAGCGATGTTTTCATCCATGCAGCAATGTTTTTCATCCATTCACCGATGTAAAGCATCCATGCATCAATGTTTTTCATCCATTCACTCATGTAAGGCAGGCAGCCATCCATGATTTTCATGCATTCGGCCATGAAACCATGTTTTTCATCCATGCACCC
>CAXKVX010005075.1:305000-307500 GCA_964058865.1 Eleocharis quinqueflora
CAAAACCGCTGCATGCATGCCCCCACCGCTGCATGCGTGCCCCAACACCGCTGCATGCGTGCCCCAACACCGCTGCATGCGTGCGCCAACAACGCTGCATGCGTGCCCCAACACCGCTGCATGCGTGCCCCAACACCGCTGCATGCGTGCCCCAACACCCCTGCATGCGTGCCCCAACACCCGCCCCCCTCCGAAATTTAGCCCCCCCCAATAGGAAATATAAATTTTTACCCTATAGCCACCTGCAGGGTTACCACCCCCATGAAATCCCCAAGCTCCAAAACATCCATGAAAACACGTTTTTCATCGTTTCATGGATGATTTTCGGCCACTCATCAATGATTTACATCCACTCATCCATGATTTTCATCCGTTCATCCATGTAAACATGATTTTCATCCATGCAGCGATGTTTTCATCCATGCAGCAATGTTTTTCATCCATTCACCGATGTAAAGCATCCATGCATCAATGTTTTTCATCCATTCACTCATGTAAGGCAGGCAGCCATCCATGATTTTCATGCATTCGGCCATGAAACCATGTTTTTCATCCATGCACCCATGTTTTTCATCCATGCACCCATGTAAGGCAGCCATTCAGCCAGGCAACCATGTTTTTCACCCATTCATCCATGTTTTGCACCCATTCCTCCATGTAAAGCAGCCATCCAACCATGCTTTACATCGTTTGCGGCATGCCAACACCGCTGCATGCGTGCCCCAACACCGCTGCATGCGTGCCCCCACCGCTGCATGCGTGCCCCAACACCGCTGCATGCGTGCCCCAACACCGCTGCATGCGTGCCCCAAAACCGCTGCATGCATGCCCCCACCGCTGCATGCGTGCCCCAACACCGCTGCATGCGTGCCCCAACACCGCTGCATGCGTGCGCCAACAACGCTGCATGCGTGCCCCAACACCGCTGCATGCGTGCCCCAACACCGCTGCATGCGTGCCCCAACACCCCTGCATGCGTGCCCCAACACCCGCCCCCCTCCGAAATTTAGCCCCCCCCAATAGGAAATATAAATTTTTACCCTATAGCCACCTGCAGGGTTACCACCCCCATGAAATCCCCAAGCTCCAAAACATCCATGAAAACACGTTTTTCATCGTTTCATGGATGATTTTCGGCCACTCATCAATGATTTACATCCACTCATCCATGATTTTCATCCGTTCATCCATGTAAACATGATTTTCATCCATGCAGCGATGTTTTCATCCATGCAGCAATGTTTTTCATCCATTCACCGATGTAAAGCATCCATGCATCAATGTTTTTCATCCATTCACTCATGTAAGGCAGGCAGCCATCCATGATTTTCATGCATTCGGCCATGAAACCATGTTTTTCATCCATGCACCCATGTTTTTCATCCATGCACCCATGTAAGGCAGCCATTCAGCCAGGCAACCATGTTTTTCACCCATTCATCCATGTTTTGCACCCATTCCTCCATGTAAAGCAGCCATCCAACCATGCTTTACATCGTTTGCGGCATGCCAACACCGCTGCATGCGTGCCCCAACACCGCTGCATGCGTGCCCCAACACCGCTGCATGCGTGCCCCAACACCGCTGCATGCGTGCCCCAACACCCCTGCATGCGTGCCCCAACACCCGCCCCCCTCCGAAATTTAGCCCCCCCCAATAGGAAATATAAATTTTTACCCTATAGCCACCTGCAGGGTTACCACCCCCATGAAATCCCCAAGCTCCAAAACATCCATGAAAACACGTTTTTCATCGTTTCATGGATGATTTTCGGCCACTCATCAATGATTTACATCCACTCATCCATGATTTTCATCCGTTCATCCATGTAAACATGATTTTCATCCATGCAGCGATGTTTTCATCCATGCAGCAATGTTTTTCATCCATTCACCGATGTAAAGCATCCATGCATCAATGTTTTTCATCCATTCACTCATGTAAGGCAGGCAGCCATCCATGATTTTCATGCATTCGGCCATGAAACCATGTTTTTCATCCATGCACCCATGTTTTTCATCCATGCACCCATGTAAGGCAGCCATTCAGCCAGGCAACCATGTTTTTCACCCATTCATCCATGTTTTGCACCCATTCCTCCATGTAAAGCAGCCATCCAACCATGCTTTACATCGTTTGCGGCATGCCAACACCGCTGCATGCGTGCCCCAACACCGCTGCATGCGTGCCCCCACCGCTGCATGCGTGCCCCAACACCGCTGCATGCGTGCCCCAACACCGCTGCATGCGTGCCCCAACACCGCTGCATGCGTGCCCCAACACCGCTGCATGCGTGCCCCAACACCGCTGCATGCGTGCCCCAACACCCCTGCATGCGTGCCCCAACACCCCTGCATGCGTGCCCCAACACCGCTGCATGCGTGCCCCAACACCGCTGCATGCGTGCCCCAACACCCCTGCATGCGTGCCCCAACACCCGCCCCCCTCCGAAATTTAGCCCCCCCCAATAGGAAATATAAATTTTTACCCTATAGCCACC
>CAXKVX010005076.1:0-20030 GCA_964058865.1 Eleocharis quinqueflora
TGCAAAAAAATTGCAAATAATCGGAACTTAATTATGAATTTGGAATTCCGACTAATTCTAATTATTCTACTCATAAATTTGCAGAACGTAACTTTGGAGGAATTCAATTACTTGATACGCGAACACGATACAACAACAAAGGTATACTCTATTGCTCTATTTTCTATGATTCTATCTGACTATTTTACAATCAGAATTGGCACAATTTAATTACTCTTGATGTTGAATTTGATGTTTTATGATATCATGAAAATAGAATGTTGCATTACATAAATTTAGGGAGGTTTTGTCATATAGGACCAACTTATCGGAACTTTAATTTATTTAGGTCGGTGCCCGTTCGAAATTAATCCAATATGGATTAATCTCGAATAGTCCCCAATTTGGGACTGCTTTCTGAATACTTTGTCTCATTTAGGATTAGTGAACACATTAGTTGGAATTTGGTGTTTGAGAAGAATTTGGTTAGTATTTCTCCTCTTGTTCCTACGGATACGCACGTATATGCAAATGTACGTTGGCGTATTCGGGGAGCTGAGGGGAAATGCTGCCGAATTTTTCTCAAACACCAAATTCCAACTGATGTGTTCACTAATGAGACAAAGTATTCAGAAAGTGGGTTAGGATGGTTGACCAGCCCAAAACCTTATATGAAACTTGAACTCTGAGCCATAAATTGATAATTTGACTTTGCCTTTGATATTGTAGGATATTTAAAATGGACAAGTACTTCAAAAAGGCACCTAAATTTCCAATTGGTTCAACTTCACAAGAATCAAGACAAAGCGGGTCCAATTCTTCTCGAGAGATTAATAGCATCGAGGAAGATCCCCCTTCTGATCCAGGTTTAAGACCACCTCTATCTCAATATAATCCAAATGAGCAAGATCGAGTGCGTCGGTATTATCTAGGTAAAGGTCCATGTCAACCTAGCGATCATAATTTTCCTCAAAGAGAAATGAGTGGTAAAATGAGAAGATTTAATAAGGATTGGTTTGGTCAATACAATACTTGGTTAGAGTATAGTATTACCAAGGATGCAGCATTTTGCCTTTGTTGTTATTTATTTAGACCGGATAATGTCGGTTCAGGTGGACGTTCGTAGGAGAGGGTTATAAAAATTGGAAAGCAAAGAAAGGTTTTGATGAACATGTCGGTGATTCTAATAGTTTGCACAATGAAGCTTATAGAAGATGCATGAATTTGATGAATCAAAGGCAAAACATTCAAACTGTCATAGAGAAACAGAGTGTTAAAGATGGTGTGAATTACCGAGTGCAAATAGCTGCCACAATAGATACAATTAGGCTTATTTTGAGGCGAGGTTGGGCATTTCGCGGACATGATGAGTCTGAAAGCTCTAGTAATCCAGGAAATTTTCTTGAGCTTCTGAGATTTTTGGGAGACCATAATGAGAAATTAATCGTGTGATTCTTGACAATGCTCCGCAAAATCGAAAGTTGATTGCACCTGCCATTCAGAAGGATATAGCGAATGCTTGTGCGGAAGAAACAATTCAAGAGGTAATCGCTGAGCTTGGGGATCATGGATTGTTTTCTGTGATGGTTGACGAGTCGAGAGATGTCTCAATCAAAGAGCAAATGGCAGTTGTGATTCGATTTGTGAACAAGAGAGGTTGTGTTGTTGAACGATTTATTGGTATCGTTCATGTTCCTGACACTACATCCCTTCAATTGAAAGCAGCACTTGATAGTTTATTTGGTAAGTACGGTCTAACCATTTCAAGGTTACGTGGCCAAGGGTATGATGGTGCGAGTAATATGCGAGGGGAGTTCAATGGTCTCAAAGCATTGATCTTGCGAGAAAATGGGTCCGCATACTATGTACATTGTTTTGCACATCAACTTCAATTAACTCTTGTTGCTGTGGTCAAAAATCATAAAAAGGTTTGTTTGTTCTTTCAAATGGTTAATGGCATTCGCAACGTTGTTGGTGCATCTTGTTAAAGACTTGATCAATTACGTGAGATGCAGAAAATTAAAATTGTGGAAGCTATTTCAAATGAAGAGATTTCAACCGGAAGAGGTTTAAACCAAGAAATGGGTCTTGCACGTCCATGTGATACCCGATGGATTTCTCATTACAAGACTTTAACTAATTTGATTAAACTTTTTTCGGTCACAATTGAGGTCCTTGAAATTGTAGAAGAAGATGGAAAAGATCAAGAAAAACAAGCAGAGGCAAGTGGATACATGGAAGAAATGAGAACTTTTGATTTTGTTTTCATTTGTCATCTCATGCACAAATCATTAGGTATCACTTATGATTTGTCACAAGCCCTGCAACGCAAAAGTCAAGATATGGTGAATGCTATGTGTTTGATGGGGATCGCTAAATCTCGGTTGCAAAAGTTGAGGGATAGTGGATGGACATCATTATTTCAAGAAGTTTGTGCATTTTGTGAGAAGCACGAGATTGAAATTCCAAACATGGATGGTGTGCGTCATTGTACACGGCGGGTAAGAACAGATGTGACTTATTTACACTATTATCGGGTTGATATGTTTTACACGGTTATTGATATGCAATTGCAAGAGCTCAATGGAAGATTCATGGAAACAACTACCGAACTTCTTATGTGTATGTCATGTTTAGACCCGAGTAATTCTTTTTCTGCATTTAACATTGATAAGTTGCTTAAACTTGCTCAATTTTATCCTTTGAATTTTAGCGAATGGGAACTTTCTATTTTAGAAAATCAATTGGAGAATTACCATTTGGATATGCAATGTAATACTGATTTTGTAGAGATAAAGGGAATTGATGAACTTTCTCAAAAGCTCGTGGAAAAGAAAAAACACGCCGTTTATCCTATGGTTTACAGATTACTGACTTTGGCGTTGATATTGCCGGTGGCCACCGCTAGTGTTGAAAGGGCATTTTCGGCAATGAATGTGGTGAAAGAAGCATCAAGAAATAGAATGAGAGATCAGTGGTTGAATGATTGTTTGGTGACTTATATTGAGAGAGATTTGTTTAAGGGTGTTGATAATGAAAGAATTATGTAAATATTTCAAAATATGAAGACTCGTAGAGGCCGACTCGATTTACCGTCGTCATCTTGATTTTATATTTGTGCTACTATGTTTTATTTATATTTGTTTTTTTAATATGTAAAACATACTTTTTAATGGTATTTAATATTTTGGACGAAATTTATATTCCTTTTATTTTATGTACAACTGTGCCTATATACCTGATGAAATCCTGAAATCCTGGATCCGCCGTGGCGATCAACGAAACCAAACCCTCCTCTTAATCTTGCACACGCTCACCCTACTCTGGAACTCAAAACCTAAAATCTCTTTCTTCTTTCTCTCTCTGTCACTGGAGTCAGATATCGCCTTCCTTGGCTCAGAGATGAATCGAATGAAAATTTCGAGAGGCGACGAAGGCACCTCTCTGTGATCCGAAGTCCATGATGCCTCAGAACCTCTCTTTCTTTCTTGGTCGTGGACAGTTACTCTTCTTCGATTGTTGCAACACCATTGAAGGATTGAGGTATTGCTTCTCTCTCCGATTCTCCACAATTGAGAAACCCTAACCTCTCTTGTAATTTTTATTTCTGGTTTAACCAGGTACATTTGTGTAGACCTCAAATGTTGTGTATTTCTCTTGTAGAACCAATTTTACGGTAAAGCTTTTCGTGATTGTGGTAATTTGTTGGTGAAAATGATATTATAATTTCACACATTTTTATAATGGAATTTTTCTTATTTGATAATATGGTAATTTATGTATGTATAACTATGTAGTTCTCTTTAACACTACATTTCACTCCATTATATATTCATTTTGAAAAGAGAGTCAATTTTCAGTTAGCTGCTGACGGTGGGCTTGATTGGGATGTTCTAGAACGTTTCATTAGAATAGAAACAAGGTGTGCCATTGTTCAGAGATCATGTGGGTATTCATGATGCAAAAGCTTAGGTGTTGTCAACATACAAAGAGCCATAAGTCTCATCAAGGTATGTCAATGTTACTGATTCATTTCTCCCGTAGACAACAAATGCAAAAATCCTTCAAAGTTTGATTTGTTTTCTGTCAGTTTGGCAGAAAATAGGGGCAAAATAGAGATTGCATAGTTATGGTCGACTATTGTTATGACAATTTTTCTGACATATCTGAACCTCCTATGGTGGTAGAGCACTAATAGCGAATCAATTTAAACATCTCTCACCATTAATTTTTTTTTCTTCTGATAGCTGGTTTTGTGCTCATTTGTGATTGAATGCGTAAGGGTGCAGATTTGCTAGCAGGAAGGTTGATAAAGAACCCTAGATGAACAATAGCACCATGTAGTGGCTATATTACATGGAGGAAAGGTTTGGTGGAGGCAGCGGCAAAACAACTCTCTCCACCTGGTCTAGGAGTTGACTTCAGATCAACTCATGGGCATGTGATGTGCTCCCTCTTTCAGGGTCTCTTTCTCTCTCCTCATATGGTTGGGGAAGCTCCTAAGGGAGGTATGCTAATAGCACAAGTAATGGCAGCAAGAGGATATCAGGTGCAACCCCAACCTTTTGGTTCTCGTCATGATATTGTTCAGGTATTGTTCTTTTCATAGGGCTACATTCAATTCATTTTTTGAAATAAAATGTTTGTAACTGACAGGTGGGGCAATTGGTCAAAACATGGGAGCAAGACCAGTGCCTCTGGAGAAAGGATAGCTATTAACTTTAGTTTATTTAAATATTCATAGATTATATTTCATGGTTTTCATAAAACATTAGTATATACATAAATTTTTGCGGTAGCTGCTTCATTTACATGAAAGGGCTAATGTTGACAAACTCTATATTACTCATTTTGTTTCAAAATATATGTTGTAAGTTGAAGGGCCTTATTTCAATATTTATGCAGTAAACTTAAAAAATACATGTTTCATATGGAACTTCTCTATTTTCCACAATTTAGATGTCATTTAGAAGACCAACAACGAGAGCATTCTATAGTGATGCCCAATTCACCGCTCCTGTTGTATGCTGGTATGGTCCCATTTTGATGCCAGTTAGTGGTTACTGGCATGTGATGGTTCTGGATTTACTGAAAATTACACTATTAAATTTTCAACTACTCACAGGCAAACCTTAATACATCTCGGTTTGCAAAAGTTTGTTAATTCTCTTTTTTGTGGGTATATTTTTTTCTCAATTTGGATGAACATCTTGGTATTCTTAAACTAGTTTTTGAAATGGTCATTTTAAGCCCAAATTTAGATGATTTTGCTCAATCATGTTATCAAAATTTTTGTCAAGCACAAAAAATCCTCTATTTCTTAGCATGATAATACTAAAAATCCTCTAATAGCCCAGAACCTCACCTCTCCCACCACTGTCTCTTTCTCTTTGTTCCACGGCGACATGAATCTAGGTATGAACAAGAAGGCAATAGAAGGCACCAAGTGGGAGACACTCAAGCACTGTGCCAAAGACATTGTGTTTTTTTTATACTAATAACCCAAGGCAAAAACAACTTTTAAGTAAGGCAAAAGTAATTCAAAATAAAAATAAAATTTTGAAGTAATGATTGGTACAGAAGATCCCAACTTCACTTTAAACATATATTTAAATGCATCACTTAGTACAAAATTCTAGGAAAGGAATAATATTAATACTTGATCAGTAAGGACATGCTCGATCGACATCAGGATTCATAGCTTAACATCATGACGTCAGAATGAACAAAGAGTCAAGCGCGTTCATGCCTTTGGCACAAAGCATTATCTCCCTATTTGACCCGTAACAAGATGCTTACCTTGTGTGGATCACAAAGCATTTTAATAACAATCGTTGTTTCCAAAGTTATTTATCTAAATTTTTTATTATTAATCATTGTTTAGTACTTAACCTTATATGTATTGTCCAAATTCATGTTGCTATGTAGTAACACATAGATGTTAGTATTAGTCCATTAATCATGAATAATGTTTTTACATGAAAAAGTTGCTAGCATGAAAAGCATTTTCGGTTGTCATCTAACTATTTTTCTTTTTTTGTGGTTCTAATCAACATAGCTGTCAACTAAGTCGTAATGAAGTTAGAGAGCAAACTCTGATGCAACAAGGAATTTTGTGGAGTGGTGGTTGTGTCTGAGCTGCAAGCTTGTGCAAGACATTGAAACACTGCCAGCTTAAATGTAATTAGGGAGCTAATTCCATCAAAAATTGTGACTAAAGCTCATATGATTTGGTTTTATATTATTATTTAGGCCAATTCAGATTCCCATTTGAATGGCTTAGGCATTTTTTTAATTATGTTATTGAAATGTTTATCAGGACTTAACAGTTCTCTATTGAAACCACATCACTCGGTTTACCTGAGCGGTACTAGTAAGAGAATCTCTTTCACCTACTCATAGTTGATTTTATTTTCTTTATTTTGTTGATGTAGATTGCATCGATCTTGTTGGTAGCAGTACAAGATACATGGGATGAAAAAATGAAAATGCTTTCTGGTAAGTTCCACCATTAGACTCCAGGGAAATTGAATCACTTAAGCCAATTGAGTCTCAATTTAGGTCTGTTTCAATTTAGATATGTTTCATAAGTTAGAACTTAGAAGCATGAGGTTCTTGCAGTACCAAACTCCTTTCTGATGATTTTTATGTAGAAATTGGAAGTTTTGTTTGACATCTCCTTTTAGTATGTTAGTGTTTGCTTGAAATTAGCTTCGTTTTATGATCTTATTTATACACTAACATCAAAAGTTTTAACTAATTACCTACAAAGAATCCTTCTGCTAAAAAAGTATGTTGCACAAAATTTAATATCTTTTGGTTTATAATATCTTGATAGAGATGACCGAGAACTTTGGAAATGACTAAAGCTCTCTGTGCAATTAAAGATCAAATGTCTCTGTATTTTGACCTTTGATTATGATTATGATGTCCTGATTCTGCAATAGCTGAAACAAAAGTATTTGATTTTGGTTCTTAGTAGAGGAACTTGACTATTTTTTAAATTTCATTTGTTTTTTTTATTGTTCCGTGTTTTTAGCTTTGTATGTTTCATGTTTTTTTCATGTATCGGGTCATCTGTTGTCGGGTCATCTCGGATTTCGGGTTATGTAGGGTCAGGTTGGGTCGGATATCGAGTCATGTGATATCGGGTCATTTCAGATTTCGGGTCATGTCCGGCTAGGTCGGGTCGGGTATCGGGTCATCTGATGTTGGATCATTTCGGGCTTCAGGTCATATCAGGTCGGGTCGGGTACCGAATCATCTAATGTCGAGTCATTTTCGAATTTCGGGTCATATCGAGCTAGTTCAGGTCGGGCGGGTTTGTCGGGTTGGATCGGATTCTGTCACCTCTAATTTTTAGTTAATTTATAAATTTTACTTCATTAACATAAAATCAAACGGATAAAGAATATGAAATCGAATTTATTAAAATAACTTATATAAACTTCTACTTTATTAAAATTCATAAATTTTGCATGTAAGTACATCATTCAGAAAATAGTCCGCTTTGAACAATTTGGATTGTCGTATTACATTTTGAAGTTAACCTCGCAAATCACCTTTGTAAATTGAATTTGAATCAAATATTAGCTTTACATGTACAATAAAATTAATACGTTATAATATAAATAAATTGGGTTTTTAGTTGTCTGATAAGTACTGAAAGTTGAAGCAGGAGGCAAAAGGGAAGAATCTAGCACTGAGCTAATGTATAATTGAAAAAAAAGAAATGAATTCTGCGCTGTTGTGATGTAGATATGATGAAAGAAAATAAAACAAACACAAGAGAATTTGTAGGTGGAGGCCTGATCAAGCCTGAAATAATACAGCCGAGAGCACTACTATGGGTCTAGTTTGAAGCCTTGAATTTACATGACATGCATGGGTCTTTAGAATTTATATCATGTGAATTCTGGTGTGGGTAGTGTTTGGCGGCATTCAATTTAGATATTAGTTCAAAATCGAATTCTAACTTTGCAATTGCAAGTATATGTGTGAAAGATCCAAGGTAGTAAATGTAAATATGCAGAAGCGTGAACTTACTTTCATCTGGTCGAGATTCTCGTTGATGGAAGAATCGTGCGCCTTGTTGCAATTTCTTTGCTTTATCCCTCGGTTGATTCGCTTACTGATCCCTCCAAAGAAAAACGGGTGCTCTTTCTTTTCCTTCGACTCACGAATAAAGTCTAGGTACTTTGCTATTAATTGAGAGAGCAAGATAAGAGTATCGTGTGCAACACATGCATACTTAACACATCCGTATTCCTTAGAGATCCAGCTTATATATATTAGTGATAACATATCTTGGGAAGATCCCATAGTTAAGATAAGATCCTATATCTTCTTGATATCTTAACAAGATATCATATATTCTTGAGATCTCAGCAAGATTTCGTATCCTTTTGAGATCTGAGCAAGATAATGTCATTTTTAAAGATCATGACATCATTCTCAATATCTTATTAAGATCTCATTCTCTATAAAAATTATGATATATTCATGAAATCTTCAACACTAGATTAATTAAATTAATGATAATTGGTCCATTAATAATTATAATTAATTCACTTTAATTCTATATATTTTCGTTAAAAAAACTTAGCAAAATACATACTATGTCATTTCTTAATCAATCACATTTATATGACACATATCTCATATTACATAAAGTAATATTGTTGACAATACTTGATATATTAATACATGATACGTAGTTTATAAATTTTATTTATTAGATTTGACTTATCAATTCCAACAGGTAGTAAAATTAGAACTAAGGCATCTAGGACCTAGTTTGAAGCTTAGAATTAGAACCAAGTCTTTAGAATTTGTACAATTTGTTTGGTTTATTTATAAAATGAATTTTAATTAGGGTGTCAATAGCTCTTAATTCATGCACAATTGAATGGGTTGATCTGTCATTTGTTATATTACAAATTATTGACCAGTACCTGACTCATCTTTTTTAATTTTTAATCACAACCAAATCGAGTGGAATTAGGTCATAAATTGACATCCCTATAATTGCCATTTGATATTTATGGAAGAATTTTACAAAGATTCCTTTTGTATATTCTTACAATATTATAGTCTGTGAACATCTAGAAGTTAGTTCTTTGATTCCAAAATCGCTTGCATAATGTTTTTTTTTGTTTTGCTTTTTTCAAGAATCAACAATAGCTTTTACTCAACAAGTGGTAGATTTTTTATATTTTTTACTCATTTTATCAAGGAATTTCTTATAATATTGCAAAGCTCGAACATTATTAAGCTCGTTTACTTTGTAATTAATTAAGCGTAAATGGAATTTTATTCTCCTAATGAGGAAAGGGACACCCATTATTTCATATGCTTGTTTTTTCTTCTTCTTTTATTTGTCTCCTTCTTGGGAGAAATAATTTTTTTAACTAAATAGTAAGTAATGCATCAATTTTCAAACAAGCATCTACTTTCTTGTACAATTCCAATATTATAAATAATAAGCGCGCACATAATTGAAAAACCATTTACCAAAATAATGTTTGTATAATGGAAAAAAATATTGTCTATTTTGCATTGGTGCTTAATAAAAATAAAAAAAATTCGTCCATACATGCATGATAACCATTCACTATTTGTTGGAGGCAACAAGTATTTGACCAAACTTTGTGAACATTTCAATTAAATTGAAAAAGAAGCTAATCACATCAAGATATTTATTTAAGTTGTGTGAATATGATGCCATGCAAATTTCTCTTTTTGTCAAGTTGATGCATATATTATAGCAATTGGTGAAGGAGTTGGCCGTCTCAAATTAATTTTGAATAAATAATGCAAGGAATGATCCTTCTTCATTTAGAAGTTAATGTACTTAAAAATAGTTATTGATGACTCCCTTAACAATATGGATTCCTTTAGCACTTGACAAATTGAGATATAACCAAATTATATAAAGAAAATAAAAAGAATTGAATGACCTATGTTTCAAAGATCCCCATGCAAAAGTTCCAACAATTTATTTTCATGAGCTAAAATTATTTATTCTCAGTGGCAGAAAACGAGAGTTAGTTCAATGGAATTTGTACACTCTTTCAGTGTTGTCATTATAAGATTATATATATATATATATATATATATATATAGAACTGTGCTACGGTGCTTGATCATCAAATCTCACAAACGGACGGTTGAAATTTTGATTTATCATGATCAATAATTTCTTTATATCAAAATCTTGTGGGATACCAAAATTTTCTATTTTTGAAATTTTGTAAGTATTTGTTTTAGATTTTTGAAAGTGATATATTTTATGTATGCTTATTGATTATTTTATTACTATTTCTTAGTCATTTTAAAAAATTCAAAACAAATACTTACAAAATTCTAAAAATAGAAAATTTTGGTATCCCACAAGATTTTGATATAAAGAAATTATTGAGCATGATAAATCGAAATTTTAACGACTCGTTTGTGTGATTTGATGGTCAAGCACCGACTCCTTGGTGCTTGATCAAGCACCATAGCCCAGTTATATATATATAAGAGGGATATAATGCCTCCACTTTTGTTTTGATGGCGGATCCCTTCTCTCTCTCTTTATATATATAGTGAGGTTATGGTGTTCCGTAAAGCACCAAACACACTGTACTTCGCCTCCATATCTTCGAGTTCAAAGTCCAAACGACCGATTCAAACCGCTGAACTCGATCTTCATATTAAAATCTTCTTGGAGACCGAATTTTATATTTTTTGAACTTCTTTATTATTTTTTAGAGAGGTCAAAAATCATTCATATCAGATGATATAGAGATTGTTAGATTAACCAATTTTTCACCCCTTTAAAAAAATTGTAAAAAAATAAAAAATGTAAAATTCGGTCTCCAAGAAAAATTTAATATGAAGATCGAGTTTAACGGTTTGGAACGATCGTTTGGACTTTGAAAACCGGATATGAATGCGAAGTACAACGCATTTGATGCTTTACAAAACACCATAGCCTCAATACATACATATATATATATATATATATATATATATAGAGTTGTGCTAAAAAACTTTATAAAGCACCAACATTCAAATACTTTAGGCTCGTATCTCGAGATACAAAATACAAATGGTCGATCAAGACTGTTGAAAATATTCTCTATATTAACAACTATTTGGAGATCAAATTTCATATTTTTTGGAATTTTTTTACTATTTTATCGAATGTGTGCAAAGTTGGTTAAATTGAAGGTCTGTAAATCGTTAGATTAATGAATTTTTCACATATCCGATAAAATAGTAAAAAAATTCCAAAAATATGAAATTTGGTCTCCAAATAGATGTTAATATAGAGAATAGTTTCAACGGTCTTGATCGAACGTTTGCATTTTGTATCTCGAGATACGAGCCTAAAGTATTTGAATATTGGTGCTCTATAAAGTATTTTAGCACAACTCTCTCTCTCTCTCTCTCTCTCTATATATATACATATATACATATAATTCAACGAGCACTACTACAAAAATTACTTTCAATATCGGTTGGATAATACATTTAATACCGGAGAATGGGAGGTGTTACAGAGGGGGATGTTAAATGGTTGAAGCAACAATATAAAAAATATGAGATTTCATGTCGGTTGGTTTATAGGAGCCACTATTAAAAGTCCTCTTTTATAGCAGATTGTGCCAAATAATGGATATTTAAAGTCCTCTTTTCGAATACGGATACATATAAAGATAACTTTTTATCGAATACGAATACAGATATGATTTCGAATTTTGAATCGAATACGAATTCAGATAATTATCCGAATCCAGATCTTACGAATTTTCGAATATCCGCTGAATATGGCATATAGCTTCTGACATTTCATTCATTCCACACTTGCAATTGAATTCCTTGTGCACAAAAGACAAACATAAATTGGCCATATAATTTTCCATAATACAAAAATTGTTCATGATTTGAAGTTAGTACAGGACAGTACCAAGAGTACCAATTATAAAGAAATTAAAGTTTCAAGAATCAATGATCTCACATACATATAACAATATTAGCCACTTAATTGTGAAAAACTTCAATCACAAACAGTTTATAACTTGAAAACTTACAATTATATTCCATTCTAATTGCTATTAGAACTTTTGCAATGAACAATTGCACAAATTAAGTGGGTCTATTCAACATTATTATTGTTAAATATCAAATATATAAAAAAGAAACAAATAAATTGATCTAACAGAAGATTTACCAAAATGACCATGACTACCATCAAAGAACTTAGTTATTCTAGTAAATATCCCTACAAATAAAAAACTAAAAACAAACTATGAGCTTAGTTATTCCAATTTTTTAAATCTCACATCAGCTTTTTAAATCTCTGGTAATAAATAATATGATTTTCCATCTTACAGATAGCGAAACTGAATTGCTTGTTGCACCTGTCGGGTTGTCAGTTCCAAATACTGAACTTGGTCCAGAGTTCAAAGCAGTCGAGCCAGAATTAACTCCTGTGCCTGTACTCGTGCCAGTACCAATACCAGTCCCTGTACCAGGACCTATACCAGTACCATAGATGGGAGTCAAAGTTGGAGTTTTTAAAGGGTTGGAAAATAATATTATGAAATGATTGGAAAATAGAACCATGATCCTATGAGTGCAATTAATAACATAAAGTAGTATCAGTGATAGGATTAAGTAACAATGTTACATGAATGCTATCAACAAAGCACTATCCACCAATAATTGCATTAGAATAAGTCTTTTGTTACCTGATGAGAGAATCTATTTCCATTGGTAAATTTAAACTATTCCATGGTAATTTGGATTATCTCCATTACTAAGTTCAGATATATATGACACCAACAGTAAAGAAAAAAAGGAAAATTGTAATTACACTACTATTCTTCTCTGATAAAGGTACCAATTTAAGTTTTTAGTTTCATATGCATCCATACAAGATGAATATCTCAAGAGTTGTGGCACAAGTGAAAGGGGAACCAAGAGCTACTGACCATCCGAGAGTCACAGCTGTTGCCCTCCCATCTACATAATGTATATGTAATGCACCATGTAATAATACTGGTATCACACCATAATAGATAGTTCCTCTAAGCTAACCTCAAGTTGCGTCTAATTCAAGTTGGCAGAGTACTAAACCAGTCCAGTAAAGACCTAACAAATTGTAATAAGAGGATGGTAATACCTGGTGGACAACAAAGTTAGAATTAATACCAGCACCATTGATCTTCTTTCCTTGCACATACAACCTTCTTACAGATAGACCCATGTCCTTTGGGCACACTGTAATGACACTCAAGTTTCTGGGGAAATTGAGGCCGATGAAAATTCATTGAAGACAGAGATTCAACTTTGCTCATTTCACAAGGTATTTTTGTCGAACACTTCATATGCATTGAAACTCACATCTAATAAACAATGTCGTAAAAGATCTGAGTACTAGAGGATTGCATTCAACGAAATTAAATCCAAACTTAGAGAAAATATCTTAGATCTGAGTAGAGAATATATATACCTGAATTAGCCTTGGTAGGGCCCCCGACCATGATCGTCCGAGCTGGCCATAGCGAGGTGATGTGAAGCACGATGAGTGCCGCAAGATGGAATTGGCAGCGAGGTGAGGCAAGGCAAAGTATTGTGAAGCACGACTAGGCGGTGGCATAGAAAGGCGGAGGCAGTTAGATTCAACAAGCGGCGTAGTAAGTGGCAACAACAGAGAGAAAAAGGGCAAGTTAGGGTTCTGGGTTAAAATTTTTGTACTTAGCAATGTCTCGTATTTGTCGATTTGCAAAACCACTTGAATTTAACAATTATCTTGTGAGATGTGTCTGTTTAGGTACTTCTTTAAAATTCAAGGAAATGAATATACAAGAAGTGAAGGAGCTCAAGAAAACCTCAAGATTCAAGACATCAAGATTATTTAAATAATAGGGTATTGAAATAATTGTTTATATTAATTTTAAATCATGATATTGAGTAAAAAATATGCAAAATAACAAAGAAAAGTTCAGAAACATTATATAACGTTCTGGACATATGACCGAAGTTTGAAAAATCGATCAAAATGTTATATAACAATGAGTAAAGTTGTATAACGTTTCCTACCGTTATATAACGTTTCTCAACGTTGTATAATGTTGTACCTCTCCAATGCAAATAAAAATGTCATATTTTTATAGCTGGACTCGAGATATTTTGCCAAAATGTTGTACAACGGTGAACGTTGTATAATGTTTTAACCCAGAAAATTGAATAAATTATTGTTAGGAGGTATAAATAGGGACCCTTCCCCTTTCCCAAGCATTCAATTCTATGCAATATCTAAACCTAACTTTTGAGCCTCCATTAAAGAGCCTTTACACTACTTGCTAAAACAACTTTCTATTTGACTCAATATTTTGATCTAAAGTTAGTAAAATTGTTGTGAGAGTTTGAGAGTTCTATTCTCATCATTAAATCATCTATTCGGTTACTATTATTTTGGCCTTGTGTCTCAACCTTTGTGTGTAAGAGGACAAGGTTCAAGCTTGTACAAGACTTTCGTGTGATAGTAAATCGGCTCAACCCTATTACCAAGTTGGGGGGTTGGGAGTCCCGGAGAGTAGGATCGTCAATATCCGAACTCCGTTAAAAATCTTGGTGTCACTTGTGCCGAATTTTTGTTTGCAATCTCTAAACTCTTTCTTATTATTTAATCTCTCTATTTTGTGTTTAGAAATTGTTAGTTCATAATTTGTAGTAGATTTGGTAAAATTGCAAGTTGGTCCCTAGAATTATATTAAATTGCTTAAATTATTCATTTCAAGGGTAACAACGGTTTACAAAAAAGAAATGAACCGATGGTGGGATTGGGAAATATTCAGATTCAGATAAAAATTTTAGAGGGAACCAGGAGAGGGAAAGAAAATTTTGGAACGATTTAGAAAGTTCGCATAAGTCATTTCCGTGGAAGCACCTAGGTTATTTTCGTGGAATCGCACAGTTATTTCTGTGGATAATTTGTTCCGTGAATCTGTATATGGAAATAGAATAAAATAATCTAAAAATGATTTTATTTTCGTGAAATCTTATTTTATCAGAGAAACAATTTTAGCTAACTAGAGTAATATCAACAATTCTAGTAGTGCATTAAAGGCTTTTCTGATCATCAAAGAATATTTTCTAAGAAATATAACAAAATAATCTACAGTGCAAGAGCACTAAGAGCATCTATATTGGAGTAATTAATTTTAATTGCTAAATAGCCACGTCATCACTTTAGCAATTAAGAAGATTCATAAATTGTTAAACGCTCCATCCAAGAAATCCGTTAATAATTGTAAATTAAAGAGAGAAAGATATTGTCCAATCGTTTTGCAAGAGTGTCACTTATGCAACAATTTCTTAATAAGCAAATTTGCTTAATTAGCAATTCATTTGCAACCCAATAATTGAAATAACAATTGCCACATCAGAATAAATAATTGTAAAATAATTATCAATGTAGATGCTCTAAGATGTGTAGTTATACCACTTTCTTGGTTTTGTTTAATTAGTCATTAATTATCAACCTCACCTTTTTGTTTATTGAAGAAAGAGTCCAAGGCCAACCGGTTTCTTTGATTCTCTATTAATTCACGCTAAAGTTAAATATTAATAACAAAATTATGTGAGAGTTTTATAACTGGCACGTTAAACGGATTCAACAGATGCCAAAATAGGAGAAGTCATGCATGAATTTATTTAACGAACTTAATGCCGGAGGATATAAATTGATTATTATTAATTTATTAACTCGCAAATAATGCAGTAGTCTAGTGAAAGCTAACTAGTATGACTTTCATTAAGTTATGAATTTAATTTTTTGTGCACACAAAGACCTCGTTAAGAAGAATGTTATAATAGATGCTGAGACTTTGGAAATCCATATATATATATATATATATATACACACACACAAATTATAATAGTATGACTAATGTGAAAACGTTTGCACTTCGACCAAAGTGCAAAAGTTTCATATTTTATAATTTTTGGTCAAAAATATAAATTTAAGTTGCAAAATAAATACTAAGATCTTGTAGGAAAATAAATTTCGTGATTTTTAGAACTTTCTAACTATTTTTAAATCTTTTTTTATTTTTTTGATTGAAAAGAGAGGATCTATGTCCTGGTTTCATTGAAAAAGGTCACCAGAAGGTGAGTTATTACACGAGTTTATTAAAAGGATAAAAAGGAAAAAAAAGAAAATGCATGAAGAAAGAAGGTAAGGGTAAAATATACAGTGAAGAAGATAGGAAATTAAATACTTGTCAATCTTTCTATGTATCTTCTTCGTCAAACCAAAGCTTTTTGGTACTCCATACCTCTCTTGCTAGTTGAGTTAAATTCATGTCGACCCCTTCAAAAATCCTTCTGCAGCGTTCCTTCCAGAGAACAAAATTGGTGATTATCTCCATCTTTGTCTGCATATTCCCTTTTGCTGATGCTCCTTGCCTGAGCAGATCATTTGGGTTGTTTGCAACGTATGTTGTGAATGTCCTTCCTATGTTCGTATCAGTGTCTGCTATGTATCGTCTAAGGTCAGACGCTAATAGACATGTTTGGAATAAGTGTGTTGTTGTCTCTTCTTTTTGGCGACACATGACGCACATGTTTGATATCGTAAAGCCTCTTTTAATCAAATTGTTGATTGTAGGAAGTCTGTCATGCATTAAGAACCAAAGAAACACCTTAACTCTCAATGGTACCTTGATGTGCCATATGAGTACAAAATCTGGTGTTGGAGCAGGGGAATTTGACAGGAACATGCATGTTGATTTGACGCTGTATGTTGGGCCTCGGAGTCATATAAGGTGACCATCGATTTGCTGCTGAACACATGCCTCGAAATGATGTTTTATTTTGTTCAAGTTTTTACAGAAGGGTGAAGCATTCGATCTATTCTAGGGGGCCTCGCTCTGTATTGGCACGCAGGTTTTCCACCAGCAAGAATCGTCCAAGTTCCATTTCCACATCCATTTAATGAGTAAGCTTATGTTTGCCAGCCTAATGTCCCTGATGCCTAGTCCTCCAATTTGCCTTGGCTTTGTTATCACTTTCCAGCTCACCATACATAATCCTGTTCTCTGCTGTGAATCCAGCTTATGACCATGCCACAAGAATTTTCTTTGCACCGTTTGTATTCTCCTTATTACCCATGTAGGTAGTAAGAACAGAGACATGAAATAGGTCGAAATCGCTGAAAGAATTGAGTTGATCAAAATGAGGCGACCTCCTATTGTCAGCATTGATGATCTCCAACCCTTTAACTTTGTCTCAATTTTGTCGATCAGTTGTTGATATTCCTTTCTCCCAATATTTTTTTTCGTTCAGCGGTAGTCCTAAATAGGAAATTGGAAATTTTGCAAGTGCACATTGAAGGACATTTGCCATTGGTAGTGCTTGTCTGTTATCTGATGAAGTGATGACCATTTTCGATTTTTCCAAATTGATGTCCCAACCCGAAGTTCTTGTGAAGATGTACATTACTAGTATGATTAGGCGCACTTGTTGAAATGTTGGCTGGAAAAACAAGAGAGTATCATCTGCATATGCTAAACATCCATGGCAGCCTGGAAACAGGGGTCCAATCAGAGATAATTCTATTAGCTTGCTATACCAACGTGGCAAAAAGTCAATCGCTAAGATGAACAACAAAGGAGCCAACGGGTCTCCTTGTCTTACTCCTCGTTTTAAGTGGATTCTTTTCCTCGCAACCAAATTTATAATGATCCTTGAATTTCCTTGCAGCACTAATCGTTTGATCCAGTCAATCCACTTTGAGGGGAAGTGCCAAGCTTGCAAACATTTGATTAAAAAGCTCCAATGCATTGTATCAAAAGCTTTCTTAATATCGGCTTTGAAAATGCCCAATTTTTCATTTTGCCTCGATGCTGCTTGGATTAGCTCATGTGCATACAAAAACCCTTCAGAAATGGTCCTGCCTTGGATGAAACTTGTTTGACTTGGAGCTATGATCTGTGACAAAAAAAGCTTGAGTCGCATTGCCAAGATTTTTTATAGCATTTTTTGTATCCCATTGATCAAGCTAATAGGCCTAAAGTCCGTTGGTGCCGGAGTCCCCTCTTTCTTTTTTGGAATCAAGACTATGTATGAGTCATTTAACGGAGTTAGAGAGGCCGTTGGGTGATGCATGACATGATTGAAAACCTGAAGAATATCTGGTACAATTAGCTGTTTGAAGTGTTGATAGAACTCTCCATTAAAACTGTCGAGACCTGGTGATTTGCCTTTTTTCCAATTGTTCATAACTCTCTCTAATTCCTCTTGTGTTACAGGGGCTGTGAGGCTTGTGTGTGCATATGTGGGCAAGCAAGATTCAGAGAAAAGGGAATGAAGATCGAAAGATCCCGTGTTATGTTCCCCTGCCTCCATAAGAATGCAGAAATGATCAAACATGATCCTTGCTTTTGCTTTGTGCTCTGTGACAACTTGATCCCCTTGTTGAATTGTTGGTATTGCGTTCTTCCTTTTTTGGATTGTGGCTGTGGTATGGAAATACCTTGTGTTTTTGTCGCCTTCTTTTATCCACTGTCGTTTGGCTCTTTGCTTCCACAGATACTCTTCCAGTGTTGTGATATGATCTACTCGTGTTTTCAAGAGCGAATCTGTCAGCTTCTCAAGTCTTGTAAGATTCCTATTTTTCCGTTGAGCCTCCAACCATAACAAGACTTCATGTGCAATCGCTTTTTGGGAGAAGAGATTACTAACTCGTTGTTTGTTCTAATTGTTGATCGTTCTTCGAACTTGAGATAATTTTTTTGCCAACTCTTTCGGTGTTGCTGCTATTGGTGTCTCTTGCCAAGTCTGTTGTACTAGTGTGTTGAAATCTAGAAGTTTAAGCCAAAAATTTTCGAAGTGAAATGTATTTGGAGTCTGGAATCGAGTGGAGCATGAGCATTTCAATGGGCAGTGATCTGAGAGGGGGGATGACAATGTTGTTTGTTGACTGTTGGGAAACTTTGAAATCCATGCTGAATTAATCAGTATTCTATCTAGCCTGACAAAAGAAGGTATGTTGATCCCTCTGCTCCATGTGTATTTTCGACCTTCTAAAGGCAGGTCTATGAGGTTCAAGACCTGCACCGTATCTTTTAATGCTCTATCTATTCTTCCAATTGGGTTAGATCGGTCTGCCCTTTTAATTGTTCCGTTAAAATCTCCCAAGATCAACCAGGGAGTGCCATCTGTCGGCTGTGCTGTTCTCAATTGGTCCATGAAATTTGCTTTATCTTGACTTGAAATCGGTCCATATACTCCTGTGATGACTTGAAATTTTGATGATTTGCAACTAAACATTACCCCCCCCCCCCCCCCCCCCCCGCCGTGCCATGTGCATCAACACATTCAAAATTATCCAGTTTGCTGCCCAATATTTCTTTTGTAGTTTGCATGGAGACTTGATTGAGTTTGGTCTCATGCAGGCACAAAACATCGAGTTTAATATCATTGATGTAATTTTTTACTCTAATTCTTTTGGCCGGATCGTTTAAGCCTCTAATGTTCCAAGACAAAAAGGTTAAACTTCTAGTATGTGAAGCATTCATTTGGAAACATTCAATATCTTCCAGCACATTACACAACCTAATTGAAAATCTAATAATCTATGGCTGCAGAAGTTTGGGCAAAAAGGAACTTCCCCTCTGCTATCTAGACTCCTTACACTACTAAGTAATACTTGCCTAAGGAATAGACCTACACGATCCAACATCTGCGACCTTACCCTACACATTAAACAAAAAGACATCAAACAACAATACAACCGCTATTAATCTAAGACACAAATTGGTACGTGCTGGGACAGTTTGCTTCATATATAGTCGACTTCCCCTCCATAAATCCTTAATGGGGGATGGAATCATGAATTAGGGTCGTAGGTCTAGTGTCTTGTGTTGAGCTTGTGTCTTCATCTATTGCAGCTTGGATTTGTATGCGAATGTCCATGTCTGGCACGATTCCTATAGCACACATGATTTATGTGACGTGTTCCGCAGTAAGGGGTGCATCATGTTCCTTTAAAT
>CAXKVX010005077.1:0-38120 GCA_964058865.1 Eleocharis quinqueflora
GTTAGAAAATTCTAAAAATAGAAAAAATTAGTATTCTACAAGATTATGATATAAATAAATTATTGAGCTATTTAAATCGAAATTTCAGACGCTAGATTTTAAAATTTGACCCGTAAGCGTTTCACCCGAAGTGCTTATGGAAGCACCCTAGCCATACTATATATATATATATATATAGAGCAAAGCTAAAATAATATGCATAGTACACCACCTTTCGAACTATGCATATATATATAGCTCAATAAATAGAGATTTAAGTTGCTCAATAAATTTTTCATATCAAAATCTTGTAGAAAATCAAAATCGTGATTTTTAGAGCGTTCTTCCTATTTTTGAACTATTTTTAAGAACAATCCCAGATTTAATACCTACAAAAGTGCAATTTCTGAGTTGTTTTTTATAAAATATTAAAAAATAGCAATAAAGCTCTAAAAATCACTCTAATTTTGATTTCCTACAAGATTTTGA
Organism: Eleocharis quinqueflora; assembly: GCA_964058865.1. Lineage (NCBI taxonomy): Eukaryota > Viridiplantae > Streptophyta > Magnoliopsida > Poales > Cyperaceae > Eleocharis > Eleocharis quinqueflora. The sequence goes on from CAXKVX010005077.1 coordinate 469, forward strand.
TATGAAAAATTTATTGAGCAACCTAAATAATAATTTATTGGGCAAATTAAACTTGCATAATCGCATAGTACGGATTGTGATGTACTGTGCATATTATTTTAGTCTAACTCATATATATACTATATATATACTATATATGGGATAGGCTATCGTGCACTATAGTGCCAAGGCTCTTTTGGCATTAGACTCTTCTTAACCGTTTGATTTAAAACTTTCTAGCCATTCATTTGGGGTGCCTTCTTAATATTACGAACGTAATGGTACTATTCCCCCTTCTGGGTACTTTTCCCCTCTTATCGCCTATACTAAGTACACATCTCCCAAATTTCAAGCTTTTCAGGTTCAATTTACCCCCTTCGTTGTTCTTTTATGACCGTTCCCTCCCTGTTTTCCTAGAAATTATGAAAGAATTTAGAAAGCCATTACTAACTAGAAGTCAAGAGTAATAAACGTCGCTCTGATACCAAATGGAAATCGCACGCGGAAGTCTGATCGGCTCAAGCTCTCGGACAGATTGTGTACTGGAAACTTGAGACTTAGAGAAATTTAGAAACTGGAAACTTGATTTTATTTAACCGGAAGAAGTAAGCTTTCAGATGATTTCTGACGTGCTTGCAACTTCATAAGATGTTACAATATATAGACTTGAGATAGGATCTCTATTATTGCACCGGGTGCGCATTGGACCCCATCGTCATGCAAATAAAGAGGTATCAACTAACTCTTGTCTTCCACTCAAAATAAAAAGATGCGTCGGCACACAAGACGACATCTTAAAATAAAGAAAAAGCAAAACCACTCAGAATAAAGTAGATGCTCCAGCACACTAAGGAGTCATCCCAATAGAAAAAGAGGAACTTTAATAAAGCAGCTTTTAGAAGTGGGTTTCTCTGTAGCTCTCTATCAGTGTGTTGTGGCATTGGATGAGTGCCTGTATGCTAGCATCCACCCTTCCTAACATGTCACTCGCCCAATTGTCTTTTGTTGCTATTGACTCAAGCCTTGTTTTCTAGAGATACTTCATGGCAATAAGTATTTCTACTTGTATGCAAGTTTTACAGGCTTGTTCTTTGTACAGATCGGATAATCTGCTAGTCATAGCGTTTTCTTCTTCAATGCTTCTTGGGTAACATACAAAGGTGTCTTCTGTTGTATGCGAGTATCGGGCTAATGGAGCATTTTGCCCGCACAATGCTTCCCAAGCTTCTGCTTTGTTAAATTCTTCCCTGACCCTTTATTATGATTCTCCTGAGTCCTTCCATTTCCCTGTAAAACTGAAAATAAGATAACACACTAATTAGATAAATGTGATGATTTGTTTCTGCGGTCCACCACTTTCGCAATCAAAACATTCAATTTCTTTCTAATAGAAAAGAAATCTTTTCTATTAGTTGGCACAAGTTTATGAAAACTTCCTTGTTTGGTGCCTGGGTTACTTCCCCAATTACTTCTTCAAGATTTTTCAGACATGCGTCAGTTATTTCACTGCTTCTGGTATAAACCATATTAGCAGTTAATCTTGAAAGTGCATCAGCGAGTACGTTTAGTTTGCCATCAATGTGCTCAAAATTGACTTGTACCCCTGTAACAGTTATAAAATCAACAAAGTTAATCCATCTGACTCTGGACGGTTTGTTCTGCGCTGACTTGTTATAGAAGCTGATGATAGCTTAACAGTCTGTTCTAAGAGTTATTTCTTGTTGATCAAGATAGTGGATCTTGAGGGCTTTCATCGTCTCCATACATGCATGGATTTCAGCGTCTATTGTTGATTTTATTACCGGGAATTTCCCACTAGCATAAGCACAAACCCGTTCTGTGTTCCTGGGATCATTCTTCTTCTTCTTCCACTTACAAACACCGCCCCATCCTTCCATACATCCATCTATTTCAAGAACAATATAGGATCCAGGAGGTGGTAATTCGAGATCTGGAAGATTTTGTACCAGCTCTTTTATTTTGCTGATGAGCTGATAATCGGAGGGTTTTAGCCTCTTGTCTCCATGAGGGCTTGTTTTGGAGTATAATGGCCCAAGGAGAGTTCCCAGATTAGGAATGTAGCTTCTTGCATAGTTCAGTATTCCAAGCCAGGATCTGAGCCCAGCTTTCTCCTTCATCTTTTCGTTGTCAAACTGAACTATTTTCTTGATTATATGGGGCTGAAGTTTGATCTTACTTTCACCAATCACTGCCCCAAGAAATTCAATTTCCTTCACTGCGATCTTCATTTTAGTAGGAGATAGCACCAAACCCCATTTTTCGCATATCTCTAGCATCTTCTCCAAGTGTTTGGCATGTTGTTCTTCGGTTTCGGAGAAAATGAGGATATCATCAATGTAAACTGCTATGAAATCTTCAGTACCTCTGAAGTAGTTGTCCATTTTTCTCTGAAAAATTGCTGGTGCGTTTTTGAGACCAAATGGCATGACTAGCCATTCAGAGAGTCCTCCAGGTACCACAAATGTTGTCCAGGGTATTGACTCTGGATCCATGGCAACTTGATGAAATCCGCTTTTTAGGTCGAATTTCGAGAATATCTTGCTGTTGTCAATCTTCTTCAGGATGGTGTTAATGCCTGTTAGACTGTACTGGTCTTTGTGTGTGTTGTCATTGAGGGTGCGGTAATTAAAGACCATCCGCTCCTTCCCTTTGACCTCTTTCTTTGTAACCGGATCTATGGTTGTACCCGAATTTACCATTATGGCCATGGTTCTATGCCTGCTTGTGCTAGGTTGGATTACTCCAATCTTTAGTAACGCTTGCACATGCCTGTCAAACTGTTCCTTCATGGCCGGGGTAACATGCTTTAAGGGCTTGTCTTGTATTGTGATATCTGGGTTTATGATATCCAATTTGCATGTTACTTGATTTTTCGCCCAGTGTTTAACCGGGTCATCTCCAATATAGCCCTGCTCCTTCAGTCTCCTTAGCAGGTCTCTGAATTTATTCTTGAACCATGGTGACTCATCACCACAGTTATAGGCAACGACTTCTTTGACCTCTATGTATTCAAGCTCAGATAGGTCAAGTTCTTCTACTGCTGCCTGAGAAATGATCTCAGCATCTGCCCTGGTGGTTATTGTTGTTACATTTTTCATCTGCCCTTCGATTCTCAGTCCACCTTGCATTGCCCTGATGAAATTGCATCCAATTAGCATTTGGACACCTCCTTCCTTGCCCATCGGGAATGCATATGTAAATGAGATTCTGAATTTGTTGTCTTCAATAGACATCTGCCCATTCTTCAGTTTCAGGTTTGCGATTTGCTGAGAGTTTACCCCATTTATCTGTATAGGGTATAGACTTGGCTCCAAAGCCTCAGGGGGTATAAATTCTTAGTTTACACAGCACACCGTAGCGCCTGTATCTAATATCGCCTGAATTTTAAAAGGATTTACCCCTGGTATTTCTATCTGCAGTTCAATGTTGTACAACCTGTTGATTACCCTTCTTCCTTTTCTAGGATCTGGGACTGCAGTATTTATCTCGTCATCAGAGAGTTTATTGGCCATCTCTTTTATTATAAGGTTCTGGTTTGGATTGGCCTTCTTGGGAAATGCAACATTTGGTGGGGATTCATCACTATCATCTGAATCGACTTCTACTTCTTCTCCCACCACCTTACGCTTGCCTTTGATATCCATCTTGGTCATGTCTGCTACTAGCTCATTCTCCAACAATTGATCCTTCAATCTTGCGTTTTCGGCTAGGAGATACTGGATATAGCTTAAAAGCTCATTGATAAGCTCATCCTTGCTATCATAAGGACTTAGATTTTGTGTTCTTATCATGATTTTTCTTCCCAATACAAACCTTGAACACATGAGACACACAGTCATTTTGCATTTTGCACAGTGCGCCCTCATTTTACTGTTCGTCGTCTCTAGACAACAGTTACACCTTTCGCAACCTCGTGGTATTTCACCATTATCCTCCCATGAATGTTCACAACTCCTCATTTCAGTAGGTAGGTTTGGTTGCTTTCGCCATGATGACGTTTCTTCTTGGAGCATAAAGATTGATTCAAACGGTGTATCTCCAAGTTCCATGATAACTGTTCTTGCGTTGCCAACCTCACCCTCCGAAAGTGAGCATATAACGTCACTATCTGGTTCGTTTTGGTCAACAGACAAGATATCCCAGTCATCATCTAGGTTAAGGTTCTCAACAATTGCAGCCCTTGCAATGTTACCTTGTTTTCTTCTGCAGTCTCTGGCGAAGTGACCTTCTTCACCACAAATAAAGCATTTGCATTTTCTCACCTTGTCCGCGTTCTTTCTCTTGAATACTCTTATGTGAGATTCATGTGGTTTTCCGCGATAGGTTTTTGCTTTTCTGATCCTATATTTCTTATTCTTCTGGTAGTAGCCTGGAATTGGGATTTTGCTACAAAAAGATAGATCTTTCAAACTTCTTTGTAGCACTGCTCTCTTGCATGATTCTGCCAGGTACTGGTATGAAAAGTTAATTCTTGGCAGTACTCCGACAGTGCTCCCCGGGTACTTCTCCATGTACGCTCTTTCTAATTCTTTTCCGATTAGAGGGGGCATCTTTCTGAAAAATTTCTCAGAGAGCTCAGGACTGATATACATGCGTCCTGATTTTGCTGCTAGGACCTTATAATCATTCATGTAGTCGAATAGGTCCTTCATGTTGTTGCATGATAATCTCTCGAGATCATTGTAGGCTTGATCTTGCTCTACTGTCGAACCCTGGTAAGGGTCCTCAAGTAGGATTATCCTTCTAACTTGGGAAATAACATTCTGTGGATCATCGGCAATATTCACCAATTCTTCATATTCTTGGGGATACGCCATTCGCCATTGTATCCACGTCTTTTTCTCTACCTCTCCCAGTAGATTCTCAATGTAAATGACCTTGCTTTTATTATCAGCCCAGTTTCTTTCGTTAACAAGGTTTAGGGTGATTGACTCCCACCTGGAGATCACATCACTGTACTGCCCTATATCCTCAGGCAATACGAGCATAGCGCCTTGGTTTGCTTGCGCTGAAGGAATGTTGAACCTTTCGTTGCTTTGTTGTGCAAACCCTCCTTTGAATCTATTAACTCTAGCTCTTATTTCTGGGACATCGAGTTGTTGATGGTTTTGTCTTAGACTCCCTGGTGGGTACATTGGAGGTCCAATCATTGGCTCTCGCGGTCTGCTAGGTCCAGTTGCTGTGGATTGGGTTGAAAAGATTGTTTCAATTTTTGAATCAAGGTTTTTGAGCAATGGATATTCCATCGCTGCTAGAATAGTTTCGGTTTTGACCTCCTCCCTTCCATCCTTCTGAGAGAATGGGTTTACCCATTCTTCTTCACTGGAATCGTTGTATTCATCCCAGATTGGTCCGGCATCTTCTTCAGCCGACTGCTTTTCTCTCGGTAATGCTGCCAATAATTGCAACATCTCGAGTTCATCATTATCTTCATCTTCATCCTGTGACTTGTGCCAGTCACAGAACATCATTAGGACTGATTCTTCACCTAGGACCTCTTCATCAGCTTGGCCTACTATCACTTCTTCTGGTGGCGCGGTTGATGAATATCCGCCAAATCTTACTGCCAAGGACCCATCAGTTCTGGTCCTTATCCTTGCTGTCTGAGGATTCTGTACGGCTGGTGCTGTTGCTGGCCGTATTATCCATTGCCTGCCTCTTAGCTCCTCAGTTGACCTCATCTGGCCTGGAATTGCTCGAATCCCTCTACTTGCCAAGTGTTCTGCCACTCTCTCCACATTGTATCTGAAGTTTGTGTGGCGTGTATTTGATAGCCTTCCTATCAACGACCTTGAGAGCAGTAAATTACTCTCTCCTCCTTGCCAACCATCGTAGCCATGAGTCTGTATAACGACTTGGATGTGGTTGTTGAAATCATGAACACTTAAGGTCATGTCTGGCGCTGTATACGCTAGTTGCGTACCGCCTGTCAGGTCTATTTCCATAGAACTGATTATGGCCCGATCATCAGACCATCTTGTGTCTCTTAAAACTACTAGGGCGTTTACCCCAGCGTTTCTCCTGTGGAGTGCATATAGTCTTATCATCACAAGACCTATATGCAGATGCTGCAACCCTTCTTGTACCAACTGGTTGTAGCTTTGTTGCGAGATAAATGGTAGCTCCACCTGAGCTCCATCTGTAACTAATATTCTTTCATCTGAGTAGTGTTGGTATACTCGATGATTTCGTTCAGACCATCCAGCCTGGTATAAGGTCTCAGCTGGGACTTGTTGAGCCCTTCTGTACTGTGAATGGTTGAGCTCAACGTCTGGATTTAGTTGGGACTCCAGACTTCTTCTGTAATGCCTTCTTCCTGGCATTCTTCTCTGCGCTTCAAATGCTATGCGGCTTCCTAGCCTGTAGCCTCTTATCTGGTCTTCGATTGTAGGGTTTTGGCTATTGTCTCTGCCAGATATGCTTGGTCTACTCTCCGTTTCAGTTCTTGTTTGACTCATTTTTGGTTTTTGACTGAGTCAAATATTTCTTTTGGGTTTTTAAACACAAAGAACTGGCCAGTTGGTTTCTTGATCTTTTTCTCACTGAGTTCTCCAAGGCTAAGTTTATGTAAGCCCTTTTGGAGTTCGTTTATAGATTGTGTAAGATCTTCTGTTTCAGGGACTTTGGTTTTCGCCGCCTCTAGTCTCCTGATTGCGGTTTTGTAGTCTTCGAGGTCTTCCTTGATTTTGACCAGCAGTTGGATAATTGTATTGTTCTGCTTGATCAATGCTGTTGTGGCTCCTTTCGCAAATTCGGCTGGTTTCAGAAAGCCGCTTGCGGGTTCTTCAATCGTCTCGGTTGCCTTTAGAGCTTCTAGATAGATTGAACTTCTAGCGGTATTACGCCAGTCGTTCATAAGAAGTTTCTAACTCGGCTGAGATTCGACTCCGGTATCTCGTAAAAATATTTCAAAAATATCTTGAGAATTTGTTCGAACGTTTAACTAAATTAGTCTATTAGGAAATCTGGTTTAGCTGGTATACTGACTTTCAGTTTTCAAGTTTTCTAGGTCCACAGTTCAGGATTTGTCATATATAGCACTTCAAAAAGTACGAATCTTAAAGCAGGGGTTACTCATCTAATGGTCAGTTTTCCCAGTGCCATAATTCTTTTGGCATCATGGTGCACCATAGCATTTCTCATATATATATATATATATATATAGAGCATGGCTAAAATAATATGCATAGTACACCCCATTTTGTACTATGCATATAGATATAGGTCATTAAATTGAGATTTAAGTTGCTCAATAAATTATTCATATGAAAATATTGTAGGAAATCAAATTTCGTGAATTTTAGAGCTTTCTAGATATTTTTTAAATATTTTTTAAAAACAGTCCAGATTTAATACTACAAAAGTGTCATTTCTGGGCTGTTTTTAAAAAATATTTAAAAAATAGCAAGAAAGCTCTAAAAATCACGAAATTTTATTTCCTACAAGATTTTGATATGAAGAATTTATTGAGCAACTTAAATATCAATTTAATGACCAAATTAAATACAAATTGGCGCATAGTACGTTATGTGGTGTACTATGCATATTATTTTAGCCATGCCCTATATATATATATATATATATATGTTTTTCTATTTCCAATAGCTCAGGTTTTCGAATTTCTGTAGCCTACGGGCAATGTAACCCAAACAAAAAATTATTGGGATTAGACATCGTCTGTTGCTCTACTGCTGCAGGCTTGGTGTATCATAAATTCATAATTATGTTTGCCAAATAAAAATAAATAGAATGGAGCTTTTAACCAATCTTCTGTTTATGATGAAATAATAATAATAATAAAATAAAATGATAGGGACATAGTTAGCGCTGTAATTATTAAGTTTCATGAATTACACCCCTTTTTTAGAATTATGATCTCACCAATAGTTCAATACATAACAGTCAGCATAATTTCTGTAATTATATTTAGTCCTCAGAAAAAGAGAGATAATACAATGTAGAATTCTGATGTAATATACAATTAATATTAGAAAACAAGTACTATATATAATTTTTAGAAGGTAAAAATTAATTTACATAGCACATTATTATAGTTATAAAAGTTTATAACTTGAAAAATAAATATTGCAGAAAAGTTTTTTTCCCTGTGGGAATTAGATATTCAATTTTACTTTTCGGATGATGTATTACATATTTCATTCATTTTTTTGGAGATCAAATGAATGCTCATCAACTTTTTTTTTAAAATTTTTTTGAGGAAATTAAAAAAAAAAAAGTTGATAAGCATTCATTTGAAACTTAGTATGTAATTGGAGAATGTAAAAAAAAAAAAACAAATTAATAAGAATTCTGCAGCCATTTACATGGAAGATCGCAAATTAATTACAAGGGTACCACTCATTAATTACAAGGGTACCACTCATTAATTACAAGGGAATTAATGAATTTAATATAAAGAAATAGAAAATTAATGATATCACAAGTTCACAGTGCAAATAAAATAAAGGCGATTAATCAGAAAAAAAATGTATCTGTAGCAATTGATTCGAAGATATTCATGTAGTTCAAAGTACAAACCATCTCTCTGTAGCAATCTAAATAAAGAATAGTAATTTAGTTGGTCTGTAATATGTCATCAACTGTGTCTGTTAGACTGTTACTCTGGAAATTTCACTGTAGCGATTATATAAAATCAGTCTAAAAGAAAATTAATCAGAAACATTTTGTCTGCAGCAATTAATTCAATGATATTCTGGTACGGATTTTCTGTAGCACTTTTAAGAGAGAATAGTGTTCCTAGTTGGTCTCTGTCTCTATGATATGATGATATCTCATCAACTGTGTTTGTTACACACTTACACTGGAAACTTCACTGGCACTGTTGAAAATTTTTCTTGGAGAAAATAAATAAAATGAAACCAATAAATACATTAATTCTGGTTTTATAGAATAGATCAAGAGACCATATGATCTCGAGTTCTCCAGTGAATCTGCAGTAAATCTGATATAAGTTACTGCTGCGACAACTTACAATTATTGATGGAATGATTAGTCGGAATTTGAATGATAATGTATCTTAAAGATATTTTGTTGAAAATGCATAATTGTTGACTGTGAAAGAAAAATAATATTTTATTGTTTTTGTTTCTTTTAAAAAGATGATATATTTTCTAGAATCATTATATGACAAAACAAATTAATAGATGTATATTTGAAAAACAAAATATCATTTTTGTACAATAGAATGTTGTGACCAACGACATTTAGGATTTGGTATACAGTCAGGGCCGGTCCTGAGAGATTTGAGGTCCGGGGCGAAATTTTTTTTTGTTAAAATATTGCTTAAAAATAAAGGAGAAAAAACATCACAAATTTTGGAGAAATAGTTCATAAATTAACTATTCAGAAAAATCTAATGCAACTTTCGGAGTAATTAACTCTATCCAGGGACCTCTAACAAAACCCAACAATTTTGGAGTGTCCCTGCATCAATTTTGAATCTTTTATGATTCAGTGAAACTATGAACTATTATACCAGATTGTGATGCCACAACAGTTCAGTTGTTGTGCCCTTTACCATCATAAATGAAAGCGAATAACACAAGTACAAAAAAATGCTACACAGCAAATGAGCAAAAACAATAAGAACCTGGCGTGATATGTTGTGTAACTTTGTTCAAAAAGTTAAAAAAGGTTTAAAAAAGAAAAAATCACCTGCCAAAAGCTGAAAAATACAATACCTTTAATGCACATGAACTTCGCAAGAGGCTTGTGTGGAGCCAACTCCTTGGCAAAAGCATGGTAAAATAGTACCAAAGCATACAATGCCATAGAGACAGTCAGACATATATGTTTAGTATGATGCTCATGGTCCAATCGAGCCAAACCGGATACATCCCTACCAGAAACCATAAATCAGAAATGAGAAATCAGAAGTATGCAGCAAATTAGCAAATCAGTATGCAGCAATACCAGAAGCATTTATCGATTAAAGAAGCCTAAAACAGAAAGTCTAAAAAAGATTAACAGAAATGAGAAATCAAAAGTCAGAACTCACTACTCAGTCTTGGCGTCGGAGCGTCGGGCCACAGCCGCGTCGGGCGAGGCGAGCGTCAAAGCCTCAAAGACCGGTTGGGAGAGAACTGAGAAGGTCAGAAGGAAGGCGGCTCAGAGGCGTCGTTCAGTCTGAACGGTTCAGTCTTTAGAGGCTATCTAGGAGAGAAGAGAAGGGAGGTTAGGGAGTCGACTGAGAGAGTGAGAGAGAAGGGAGTTAAGAGTTGGGAGTCGGCTGGGAGAGAAACAGAGGGGAGTCGGCTGGGTTTATGATGGGCCTGCCAGAAAAAAACGATTTTTTTGGCCCATAATTCAATAACCTTACCATAATTCAATAACCTTAGATTTCTGAAATGGGCCCTCTGATCCTGAGGCCCGGGGAGGTCGCCCAGCCTGCCCTGGGTCAGGGCCGGCCCTGTATACAGTATACTGGTATATTCCTGCAGTCCTTATTAAAATCATCCGTAGACAAAAAAGTTCTTGGCCCTCTTATTGAAATCTCTCAAATTTTGAGAAGGATATACATGATTGGGATAATTTGTCCGAAATCTCTCAAATTTTGTACTTTATAAAGTACTTTAGCCTAATTATATATATATATATATATAGAGTATGGCTAGCGTGCTTCCATAAGCACTTCGGGTGAAACGCTTACGGATCAAATTTTAAAATCTAGCGTTCGAAATTTCGATTTAAATAGCTCAGTAATTTATTTATATCATAATCTTGTAGAATACAAAAATTTTGTATTTTTAGAATTTTCTAACTATGTCTAATGATTTTTGAAAGTTGGCCCAAAAAATAATAAAAAAACCTTAATTTCTATGTCAAATAGGGTCATCTTTCAAAAATCATTAGACATTGTTAGAAAATTCTAAAAATGATTTTTTTTTTGTATTCTGCAAGATTATGATATAAATAAATTACTGAGCTATTTAAATCGAAATTTCGAACGCTAGATTTTAAAATTTGACCCGTAAGCATTTCACCCGAAGTGCTTATGGAAGCACGCTAGCCATACTCTATAATATATATATATGAGAATGAATCAGTAGCCCCCGCCATAAAAATCATTGAAAATGATCGATCCGGACCGTTGAAAACATTCTTCATGCTAACATAGACTTGGAGACTAAATTTTACATTTTTTAGAATTTTTTTACTATTTTATCGGATGTGTTGAAAATTGAATGTATGTAGATCGTTAGATAAATAAATTTTCAACTCCTCCGATAAAATAGTAAAAAAATTCAAAAAAAATACAAAATTTGGTCTCTAAGTCTACATTAGTATGAAGAATATTTTCAACGGTCCGAATCAACTATTTTCATCGGTTTTGATGGCGGAGGCTACTGGAGGTTAGAAAAAGGAGGCTATGGATCCCTTCTCTCTCTCTCTCTCTCTTGCAAGGATTGAAAATTGAATGTTTGTAAATCATTAGATAAATAAATTTTCAATCCATCCAATAAAATAGTAAACAAATTAAAAAATATAAAATTTGGTTTTCAAGTCTATATTAATATGAAGAATTTTTTCAACGGTCTGGATAGGTCATTTACATTTGCTACCATGGAGCGGTTGGAAGTTTGGCGGCTACGGATCCCTTCTCATATATATATATATATATATTTATAATTGAGCTATGGTGCTTGATCAAGCATCGATCTGATCATCAAATCTCACAAACAGACGGTTCAATTTTCAATTTATTATGCTTAATAATTTCTTTATATAAATCTTGTGATATACCAAAATTTTCTATTTTTAGGATTTGCAAGTATTTGCTTTGGAATTTTTAAAGTGACAAATTTTATGTATAAGCACTGATTATTTTATTACTATTTTTTAGTTATTTCGAAATCCAAAACAAATACTTACAAAATTCTAAAAATAGAAAATTTTGATATCTCACAAGATTAATATAAAGAATGATTGAATATGATAAATCGAAATTTTAACCGTCCATTTGTGTGATTTGAAAATCAAGTACCGATCTTTTGGTGCTTGATTAAGCACCATAGCCCAATTGTATATATATATATATGAGCAAAACTATGATATTTGCGCGTGTATCGTGCTTGCACATCTGAATTGTTTGATGCTCATTGAAATTTGTGGAGATTTGTGCTCATCGAATCTCGATGCACATTAAAGGATCTAGATGTGCAAGTATGGTGCATGTGCATGCACCATAACTCCACCGTATATATATATATATATATAGATATGCTAAAATGCATTCTAATGCCAAGTTAATTTTGGCACCACGCTATATCAACCGTCAGATTGAGCTCCTGATCAGATCGCTGATCTGGTGAAAATTTCGGAACTGGACGAATCCAGTGCAGTCGGCTCGCGTATTATTTCAAATTGATTTGAATCCCGACTTCTCTCTTCTCTTCATTATCTCCCGACTTCTCGCTTCGCTTCATTCTCTCCAGACATTCGAAACCCTAGATCTAAAATTGAAGCTCACTGAAGGTCGGAATTCCCATTGAAGCTCGCGATCCCCACTGGCACATTGGTAAGCTTCTAATTCAAAGAAAGAAATTTCGTGGGAAGCTCCGCATTTTTTTTTAGGGTTAGGAAGAAACAGTAACCTTGATTGTGCTTGTTCGAGAGTGTCAATGATAACAGTTAGTAATTGTTCTTTGCATAGTTTTCTGCTGTTATGGTGTTATGTTTGTTCAGACCTGTTATGGTGTTATGCTTGTTCAGACCTGTTATGGTGTTATGCTGGTAAAGTTGTCTGCTGTTATGGTGTTATGCTGGTACAGTTGTTCAGACCTGTTATGCTGTTATGCTTGTTCAGCTCGTTATGGTGTTACTGTTATGTTGTTACTGTTTTGCTGGTAAAGTTGTCTTGATAATTAGTTCAGTTTTATTTCAGTGTTACTGTTATGTTTTATTTCAGTGTTACTGTTATGTTGTTACTGTTTTACTGTTATTTGACCATCAATTGTTAATTGTTGCCAGTTTTACTACAAGTCATGAGTAGCCAAAGTGGTACCTATCATGCATGGATTCCAGAGGTGCATAACCTTCGTTGCACTAATTGTCGTTGCTACACAACTGTTAAGTTGTCCCGTACACAACGCAATTTCGAGAGAGATTTTTATAGTTGTCCCAATCCAAAGTGTAATATTTTTTTGGGTTGGTGTGATGATGTGCATTTCCATCCTATCCAACTAAAATATCAGCTGAAACGACAAGAAGAAAAAATGGATATGATGTTTCAGAAGATTAGAAAATTGCTAATTGTAGTTGTCGTGCTGCTGCTGTTCTTAGTTTTATTGAAATTGTTTGGGTAGTGTGATGGTGTAATTTGAATGTAATTTGTAGCATGTAACCTTGGCTAATTTGTAGCATGTACTTTCGATGCTAATTTAAAATTTTCAACTTTATCATGTGATGCTTTGGTATTTCATTTAGTTAATAATTTTCATTTTATCTTATGGTCTAACGAAACTTGCTACAACAAATTCTTCGATAATCAAAATTTTGTTATTTGTTAACAAATTCGGTGGCAAGATGAAACAACAAAATTTTATTAGCATGAATCCAACACATTTCATTTCTTCTTCTTTGTCAACACATTTTATTAGCATGAATTTACTTCCAGACCAATTCATCCATAACTTCAAAATTTGGCCATAGATCAATTCATCCATAACTTCAAAACTCTATCCTTGCCACCAGATGCAACCTTTTCACCGTCAGGACTCCAAAATAAAAAAACTCCATCAGCATGAAAGAGGAGTAATAAATAAAAATGACATTATCATAAAACATTCATTATGTAACCTTACTAAAACAACAAAATAAAAAACATGATATAGCAGTTAGACAACTTAGCAGACTCGACCAAGCTAATTAGACAAAATAAACACAGTCATCAATAAAAAAAATAAAAACACAGCAAACTCTTTAGTATACCAGGCTCGACCAAGCTAATTAGACAAAATAAAAAACACACTCATCAATATAGCAGTTTTCTTCAATCTCTTCACTGTCTTCAATTGGCAGTTTTGTTCACTGTCTCATATCCACCGTCAATTTCACTTATCGCTTTCTTCAATGTAGGCACTGTCCCCATTGGTTTCACTGTCTTCACTTTCTGTCATTTTTTCAGATCCTTTCAGCTGCCAAAAATATACCAGTTTGTTCATTGCAAAATAATTGTAAAATAATTGTAAAATTGTAGCAAATAATAGAAAAATACAGTAGGATTGATACCGTTGGACAGGTTCTTGCATTGTGTCCCTTTTTAGAATGGCATATGCTACAAGTTCTCATCTTTCTCGGTTTCTTTTCGATTGCCTTTTTGAAGCGAGTTATCTTCTTTCTCTTCCCTTTACATTGTGCGTCTGGTGGATCAAGATAAGTTCTCCTCTTTGACATGCTCTCTGATCTGTTGGGTTCGATTTCAGCCAAATCCTTCACAGCTAAAGAGTTCTCAGCCACAGCCACTGTGGTGTCACTTTTCATAATCATTAAAAGTTTTTCTGTACCACTTTTAATAATGTGCCTCAAACAAATGAAAGTTTTGGCATTCATGGTTCCTAGCTTGGCAAATTTCATAAGATCTGATTTGATGGTAGCAAACCTCAATGTTTGCAACTCCATTGTGTCTCCCTCTTCCATGCTTCTCTCTGTAATTGGTCTTTTGACACTGGAATTTGCCCCTTTAGTCCATCGTTTTAGAATGTACCGATCCGGTAGGTGTTTCATTTTAACATGATGCATCACTTTAATAACATGAGCGCAAAGAAGCCCCTCAAACTCAAATCCTTTGCAACTACAAGAAACCTTACCCTCTTCTTTGTCGATTTCTACTAAGTATGACTCCGGCACCCAATTGCGAATTGTAGGATGAGAGTCTATTTCTACTTCATATTGGGCATCTCTCTTGACCTCGTTAACAAAACCGAGTAAGCTGTCTTTTATAAGTCCCTTAACGACAGAGAATACACTTCGGGTATACACTTGGCGTGCCTCTAACTCCATCTGATAGTGTGACCAAAGTTTTGGTATCTCGTTAACATTTGCGAAGTCCTCATCACTTTCCTTTTGCCATATGCCATCTACCATTTTCTCAATAAGCATTACAAATTGATAAATAGATTTGTGATTGTTGGTCCACAATTTCAAGAGAGCATTCATGCTCTCACTTCTTTGAGTAGTAGACATGTTGGCAAAAAATGCACCTCTAAAATATGCCGGCACCCACTCCGCTTGACTCTTGAACATGGTTTTAAGGTGATCATTATTGTGGAGCTTGAACCGATCAATCATGGCCATCCAACCTTTCTCAAAATCAGAAATCGTGAGACTACGATTAATGACCATGTGCAACTCTTCTTTAAATCCTTCTGTATCATTCAGGAGAGGTCCAAGTTTTTCTCTTGCTTTTCTCATGACGTGCCATTGGCAACATCTGTGAAGAGTTTTGGGGAACACCAGCTCAATGGCCTTTTTCATTGCGTGGTCTTGGTCGGTAATTATTGTTTTCGGGTGTTTGCCATACATTGCCACCAACCATGTTTTGAACAACCACATGAAAGATTCAGCATCTTCGTGTCTAATAAGGGCCATACCAAAGAAGATGGAGAATCTGTGATGGTTCGCGCCAATGAACGGTGCCAAGGGCATGCTATACTTATTGGTTTGGTAAGTTGTATCAAAAGTAACAACATCACCGAACTCCTGATATGCTCGCCTTGCTCTCCCATCAACCCAAAAGATGCTCTTTATAGACCCATTATCATCTGGTTCTACGACATAAAAGAATTCAGGATCTTCCTCTTGCTTATGTTGAAAATGCATCAACGTTGTATCAACATCAACCCCAAGATACTTTCTTTTAGCTGTTGTTACTACATTACTAACATCTTTCTTGTTGAACTGAACAAATCGTCTACCCCCTTTCCCGTCAACAATGTACTCATATATTTGCGAAGACCCTACATTCTGTGCAGTCATTCTGTTTATAGTTCTTTTGTCCCCCAATGTCATCTTCTTTTGAGATCTCAAATTTCGCTTCTTCGAGGGACTTGTGATTAATTCGTGATTGTGATCCTCTACAAATACACTAACCCTCCAAAGCCCATCATTATAAAGTCTGATTCTACACGAAGCATTACACCCTACCCTCGAATGCCCCCTATCTCTCTCGGGTGTTCTTTGAGTATTGACACTTCGAGTTGTAAATTCTTTTTTTTGTGACTGGGGCGCACCACTTTTGGAACAAACAAACCTGTACGATGAAAATCCATTCTTATTCTTGCCGTAAGATGCTTTACGTATGCTAAACCCGACTTGACTTGCATATCTATTGTAGAAATTGTATGCCTTGTCGATTGATTCAAATTCCAAACCGAGATACGACCTTATCCCAATCAAATTTGGTTCTTCTTCTTCTTCGACTTCGTCTACAATTTCATCTCCAAGAACTTCTTCAGTTCCATCTCCAATTTCTGCTTCTGCTTCAAAGTCTTCAAATTCAAACTCCAAATTATCAAGATAAGGATCAAATTCACCAATCTGGTTGAAATGAACACAACATATCATCAATTTATTTTAATGCAAAATTGATGTAATATGATTTAAAACAAAATACACTACAGGTATACTGACCTGCAACCGGATTATATCAGCCTCAGTTGAATTGTCAGCACACGACGACATATCATCAAAAATCTGATTCTGTAAATGTCAGCACACGAATTATATCAGTAAAAATCGTTTACAGTTGTTTACAGTTGTGGAGGTCAATTTAAACATTTATAGAAAATTGAAAAGTAGTACTTGAGGAGGTAAATTGCATAACATGTATTTATGCGGACTGGTATGCAGGGTAAATTACATACAGTCTATAACTATCATTTGGATCCCGCTGCTTGATCTCACTGATCTTTGTATACTTCCTGTCATCCACTTTATCCTAAAATTATTAAGACTTGATTGTCGAGTGGGGCCATTATATTTTATTTGCCTCTTGATGCAACTTGCAATTTTGCTAATTTCTTTCTTTCTTTCTGAAATGCAAAGCCCAGCAAATCAAATAGGGCTTTTTTATGTTGGGAAAAACATCCAAATTTAAAAACCTGAAAATAAATCATGAAAATCGAAAACACGAATAGCACAATCGCCTTGTCAGAACACAAAATATCAAAAATCGTTTACAGTTGCCAAAAAAAACTTTGAGAACAGAGCGGAGGGTCTTACCGATAGCGAACCAAGTGAGAGATAAGACGGAGAAAAGAGACAGTGGTGGTGTCGTGCTAGGCAGAGGTAGTCAGGCGGGAAGTTCTGCAAGCCCTTGCCAGTGGTGGTGTTATGCTATAAGCATCGTTTACAACACACAAATTATATCAGTAAAAATCGTTTACAGAAAAGAAATGGAAGAACCGAGTGAGAGGAATGAGAGAGATAGGACGGAGAAGAGAGGCAGTTCCGCCTAGACCTAGCATCGAGAAGAAAAGAAGCAATCGGGGGAAATGGACGAGAGGTGTCTTTAGAAATAATACGCGAGCCGACTGCACTGGATTCGTCCAGTTCCGAAATTTTCACCAGATCAGCGATCTGATCAGGAGCTCAATCCGACGGTTGATATAGCGTGGTGCCAAAATTAACTTGGCATTAGAATGCATTTTAGCATATCTCATATATATATATATATATATATATATGATGAAGAGAAGAGGTTATTGAAAAAACAATTCAAGCACTCAGTCCAATTTCTCTGAGAAACAATATTTTAATGAAGCTTCTTCGCATACGAGTCCGCAGCAATTCCGATCTTGTATGAGTATGACTACGAGTATGAGTATTAACCTTGAATGAATCCATTTATACAATATTACATGATATTTTTATTAAAAATATTATAGCCGATTAATTCCTGGGTTAGCCGTTCCAGGCTTGGACAAGAAAATAACGGAAGCTCTTGCATATCCGGAAGTAATAAATAAAATTTATTAAAATCGCCGTTGCCGGGGATCGAACCCGGGTCACCCGCGTGACAGGCGGGAATACTCACCACTATACTACAACGACCTTTTGATTATGTTAATTCCCAAACGACATTTTCCATTTGGCAAACTGTTTTATTAATCATTGTATGAATTTGCTAGATGTGTAACATCAGTGTATATATGCTTGCATTCTTCAATATAGTGAAGAACTAGTAATATTTGGCAAAAAGTTAGGTACCATCGCTAAAAAAATGGGTACACTAAATATTTTGGTTAATTTAGACTGCTTAATTTATCGAGATTGGTAAAACGTATTTTGTTTTAATTTTTGTTGTGTTTTCTCAAAAAAAATATTTTTCATCAATCTCAATGAATTGAACGGCTCGGATAGATCAGAGTATTCAGGTACTCATCTTTTGAAGTACTCAAATTTTTGCCTTATTATTTTATTTATAATTTCATTGTATTAAATCTTGTAAGCACATATCTTCCATGAGGATGTCCACAAGGAAAACAAAATCTTCTTCTACACTTCTTTTGTGCAGCAAAAGGCTGCATTTCAATCTAAATCGTTGGATCATCATTCAACGATCTTGATTTAATAATATAAAATTTTCCCATGAATTATATCAGTAGCGATTGAGCATCGATTTCTAATCCGACGATTCTGATTAAATGCAGCGAGCAGTGAAGGATGTGAATTGTAAAGTGAATTGCAAAGTGAGAAATACTAGGTATAGGCTCGCACTTTCCATTATAATGCGTTGGCTCACCGAATACAAGAAATAGTTAG
Source organism: Eleocharis quinqueflora (assembly GCA_964058865.1). Classification (NCBI taxonomy): domain Eukaryota; kingdom Viridiplantae; phylum Streptophyta; class Magnoliopsida; order Poales; family Cyperaceae; genus Eleocharis; species Eleocharis quinqueflora. The sequence goes on from CAXKVX010005077.1 coordinate 19,252, forward strand.
GATCCAAAGACCCTCACAAAGACCATTCCGATTCCAAACTTCCCGCATTCTATATATTATTGTTTCTTCTTATAAACAACATTCTAATACCCCGGAAAAGATCTTAAAACCAACATAGAGCACATGAATGAGTTTCTTCTTAGGCATCTAATTGCTAAGGATAAGGTGGACATCGTTATTCCAATTAACCCATGTGAGCCCAATCCTATTATTTATTTTTCGGCAAATCTAATCACCTTCCTTGAAAAGAAGGTTTGGATCAAGAACAACTTGACTTGGAAACCAAAACCCAAGCCAATGAATGATTTGATAAGGAAGAAAGGAGCACAACCTAGCCAATACACCGATCCGGATGCTCCACAAGTCAAGGAAGAAGAGCCTATGCCAATCATACCTCAAGCCGGTACCTCTTCATACATGCATCCTCCATCATACTAAGGATACCAATTTTCACAAGACCCTTCCTCCTACACTTCTCAAACCTTCAATCCAATGATGTCTTATGCCTTCTCAATGATTGAAGAATGTACTCATTATGTCTCTCAACAAGTGTATCACTTGTCACTCTACAACAAATACAACTCCGCAAGTTTACATGAGAGACTTGATAATCAAAATGAGTTCAACTCCATTTAAGCTTTGGGTCTCCAAGGTATGTGTATGATGACTTGTTAGGAGTGCATGGGCTGTACAATAGATTTCTCTCTTGCTCTTTCTCCATTAAAAAAACAATACTCTAAACTTGATTCGTGAGTTAGAAAAAAGACAAAGCATCCACACTACCTTGGAAGGACTCGTAAGCGATTTATTCGAGGCTAAAGGACAAGAAATCTCTCTCAACCATCTACACAGACTTCTTTGACATTGCTTGAGAGGTAATATACGAAATGTCTTAGAGATGAAAAGTAAGTAACACTTTTTCTAAAGTTTAATAATTTTCTAGAGTCGATCTTGATTGTAACAATTGTTTAGAATCTTAAGCAAACATGTAAACTCAACTTGATCAATTGCATCAACAAGATCTTGGATCTGTTTATTGAGTCTATAACAAAGCTAGCAATTTCTGATGTTCTACTAGTAGTTGATTAATCTCTGCTTGTTTTGTTTAGAGTTTACAAGTTTGTTTTGAACATGTGGTAGTTATTTCGGAAATTCATGTTATTCTATAATAAACTAGTAATTGTACCCGTGCACAATAACGGGAGAATATAATGTAGTAGAAAATAAAATTTACTGAAGTATATTTTCATAAAGAGGCGAAGCGACATCGTGCAACATGGAGCGTGGAGTGTGGAGCAAGCAAGAAGCGTTGAAACGTGAAGTGTGAAGCGGGGAGTGGGGAGCGGGAGCGTGGAGTGTGGATCGTGGAGTGAGGACTGGAGCAGAATCGGAAAGCGTGAAGCATGGTTTAGGGTGCGGGGAGCGGGCAGCGTGGAGCGAGACGCGGGGAGCCGGGAGCGAACAATGGGTAGCGGGTTTGTTGTGGTTCAAGCTTCCTGCTTAACGCTTCACACTTCTGGTTTGTTGTGGTTCTTAATCAATATAAAGCGTTAAATTATAATGCTTTGTTCTAATCTTGATTTGAATAATCATGGACAAGGTTAAATTATAATGCTTTGTTCTAATCAAATGAAATTGAACCCATTACCATTGTAGTTACATGTCTTCTAAAAAACGTCTTAAAGGCATAAAGATGTACACTCTTTATTCTCTGTAGCCTTGATTATCTGAAAGTTGAAGACTAAAACCTCTCTATGAATCACCCTTTATGCTATTATAAGATAGTTGTAACACCGAATCAGATGGCATTATCAGATAGTTCAATATGTGGTTTATTCTCATTTGACAATCAATTTTCTAATAGTTGTTATATAAACAAAAAACTTCATGGGATCAATTTGATATGAGGGAATACATCAATTGAAATAGAACAAAGCATCAAACAATCTGACATCTTGAAGCTTGCAACGACAGAGCGACGACATGCGACAGAGCGACGTCATGTGACATGCGGTAGAGCGGCGTCATGCATCATACGTCTTGCATCATGCGGCATGCGTCTTGCACCAGCATCATGTGTCTTGTGTCTTGCGTAATGCGTCGTGCGTCATGCGTCACGCGTCATGCGTCAGGCATCCCGCGTCTTTTGTCATGCGTCATGTGACTTGCAGCGTCTTGCATCATGCTTCATGCGTCATGCGTCTTGTAGTGGTGTCATGTGTCATGCATCTTGCATCATGCGGCTCGACGTCTTGCGTCATTCGTTGTGCGTCATGAATCTTGCGTCATAAGGCTTGCAGCGACGAAGCGTCATCATGTGTCATGGGTCCATGCGTCACGCGTCATGCATAATGCGACATGCGTCTTGCATCATGTGTCATGCGTCACGCGTCATGCGCCAGGCGTCATGTGTCAGGCGTAGGCGCTCTGCGTCATGCGTCCTGCGTCTCGCGTCTTACGTCATGCAGGTTGCAGCGGCGTCATGTGTCACGTATCATGCGTCAGCGAGAGGAAAAAAAATATGAGATCGATGGTCGGCATGAATGATCTGGCAGAGTTGATCATTCCTATTCCCAAGACGTCAGCGAGGGGTAGAAGAACAAGAAGTGTGTGTAATAGAGATCGTTGATAACCTCCACACCTCTAGCCTATATTACTCGGATACTTCAATCTACTAGCTGTATGCGTATCAGATACTGCTCGGATACATATTCGCCTTAGATACGGTGCGAGTGCGTATCGGATATGCCACATGGCGTATCCAATTATTTTATATTATTTGACTTACAGATTCGGTTAAGATACGTTTATGATACATTTTTGGATACAAATTGAGTTTTTGAATACGCTTGGGATACGTTTTTGAATACATATTGAATTTTTTAGTAATATTAAATAAGCAATTGTGTATATTATATAATATTAATCACACCACATAATTTGTATATAATAATTTTTTTATATAACACGAACTCTTTTGTCAAGAAAGTGTTTAATCAAAGGCTTATATTTTTTTTGTAATTTCATAAGTATCAATATATATTAAAAAAGTTGAATAGAAAAACAAATTTCAAGCATTTTAATATATAATGTGATTTTTTATTATATATATTCTCGCACCTGTATCCGCAATTTTTTAAAATTACCGTATCACTGCACTTGCACTGTATCAAATACAATACCCGCACTCTCACTCGTGCAACACAACCTCTAGCAGATCATATCACCTAGAGGTGTGGAGGCAACCAGGTGAGGAAGAGAGGGCAGAGAAAGTTTGAGAAGTTGTGGCGACGACCAGGAGAAGAGAGTGAGAGAGAAGAATCGCAAATTGCTCATTTTAAGCTAGTGTTAGGTATACGACAACAATTATTTTAAATAACCGTTGGTGTAGGTGAAACTACAGCAACAACTATTTAAATTTTTTTGTCCTAGAGTTTTGAAAAAAAACTGAAAATAAAAGGCAACATTTACTTTAAATAACTGTTGGCATAGCTGCACCTACGCCAACGATTATTAAAATCACCGCTGCCATATCTCCAAATTTTTTTTGTATTTTCTGCCAACAATGTTTAATAATTTCTTCAACAACTGTTGGTTTATGAAGATTGCTAAATCTCCTTTCTGTTGTAGTGTCCCATCTCATCTTTTTCGAGCAGCTGCATGCAAACATGCAATTGTAACTTCGCACATTAAAAGCTTCTTAAGACCCAATCAATTAAGCTACAAAGCAATATTGCATTTTGCAAAAGCATCAATGCTAACTTTCTAGGTGCAAATGGAAGATGGAAAATGTAATTTTCCTTTCATTCATGATTTAGCTTTTGGGTTTTGCTCCGGTATTTTCATCTGATAAATTAATTGAATTAAAAATAAAATGTTATTTTTAGATTAATTAACTTTTAGAGCAAATATGGAAGCACAATACTTAAATTTTTTATTGAAATATTTCATTAATGATGGAATTGTAAATTTTATTGTGATAAAACTGTGATAAAGTGCATGCATAAACTTCAATGATTTCTCGTGGCGTACGGAGATCTTGATTTTATTGGAATAGTTTTCTTGTCGGTCAAGGAATTCAAACTTAAGTCTCATGGAAAAAATCAGACATAATGTTCCAAATTCGGAAAATAATCAAGATAGAGTCTCTCTTGTTATGTACCTATTTATTCAAATATTCTAAATCTGCCGCTTATGCCCGTGCAGTGAATACAATAAAACATTATAAAATATTTGAGAGGGGTATTTTTGTCCATAGAAAAAAGTATGACCAAAGACCAAATGGACGCATCCATTGCTTAGATGTTTTATTAGATAATATAAATTATGATCATGGCCAGGGGTGGATCTATGCGTGGACAATATCAGGCTTGTGTCGTTGTTTGGTTTTGAAACGAAGCTTTTAAGTACTAATTTCTTTATTGGATCCATAAAATTATAGTTTAAATTTAGAAGAATATCCGCTCCTTAATTTCAAATTGTACTATGAATTAATTGTCTAAATTTAATAAGTGTATCGTTGCTTAATTTTGATATAGATCGGCCTCTGATCATAATATAAGAGGATGTAACAGGGGATTGGTATCCCACTGACCCACTTATAGATTACCAAGGATTTAGAAACTTTCTATGCCATAAACATTTAGTTTTTTTTATTGTTTGTTGGCTTTTTTGTCATTCTATATTAGTTTCAATAAAACATGCATACACGTCATTAAAAAAAAACCATTGACACAATAAAAATAAACATGAATAGGCTTGTGACGATAAATTAACAACTCATCAATTATGATCCCATCGAACATAATTAAACTCCGTAATATATATATATATATATATACCGAAATTCAGTTTACCTATTTTATCAAAACAAAAGAAAAAATTCCTTTGATCCTATGACTACGATCAATATAAATTATATCTGACAAAACTAGCTAGGTTTGGCACATAATGTGGCGGGTATTGAAGTATCAAGCCAAACTTAACTATTTTCTAACACTTCCCTCATACTTTAATTATCTGATTAGCGCGCAATAATAATAATAATAATTTAATTAATAGACGCTAAACTGTACCAATTACCAAACGTACGTTACTTCGTTAAAACATGTACCAGCAGCAACCACTTCAATTGCAAGAATAGCAACATAGAATTCTACAAACAGAAAATAATGAATGAACCAAATATATTATAAATTTATAACTAAACTAAAGTAAGTTTGGCTACTGTGGAGGAGGTATCAGGTAGGTGAGTAAATCAATTAATAACCTCATCGAGTGACAGAGAAAGAAATTAAGAGCCTCTAGGTATACCCACTAACATTAAAATATGTGATATCCAATGTATATAGGGGTCAAATTGACAGTTTCTAATAATATATTCATTCATTCTTCTTAATTGTCATAGTTAAAGTTGTAGAGCAACATTTCAAGGAAGCGGATTTTTCTTTCGCGCAGCAGTAACGGACGTTCAAAATTTTCTGCGCTGTAGGTTACGGACGGCTCAGATTTGATTCAGAATGTCTAACATTATAAAATTTAGCTTGCACGAATTTCAATGCAAATCAAAGACTGAAATTTACCGCGCAACATGCACAGTATTTGTACCGTGCGGTAGAAGATCTCATTCCACTTCCCAGAGACTTGCAATAAAATCTTTTTTTAAAGGGTTTTCTGTGGCTAACACATGGAAAAATCGACCGACCAGTTTACACGCTCTAGTACTTTTTAAAAAAAAAAAAAGCTCCTCAAATAAGAGGTGCGGCCTTCATTAAAAAAAAAGCACACAAATGTTCAAATCTATTAGCATATGAGAAATATGTCAATAGCAATATAAGATATTTATATCGAATGCAAAAAAAAAAGATATGTACAGCGCCGTTCCAGCCTTGATTTAGAGAATGCTATTAGAAAAGTTAGATCGATCTAGCACGAATCTTGGGAGATGATATATACGATAATATTATTATTAATAACATATATATAGTCGATATCCACTTTGTTATTCTTGTTAGAAATTCTTTTGTGTCTTTTCTTCAAAAAAAAGAAATTCTTTTGTGTAAATTATATGTGCAGTGTTTAATAATTCAGATTAAAAGAGTACTTATTTATGTTGATATTCACACTAATATTTTCCAACTAATTAATCAGTGTATGAATGGTGATTTCGGTTAGTAATGTTGTTTAAATTTCTTTTAATAGATAGGCTGAGAAGTAAATGTATGTATTAGATAAAATCTTACCAGTAAGACTTCAAGAAAAAAAATCATTAATTATTAAAAAAATTTGGAGACAAATTCGGTTCTGATTTATTTATGTTAAATAAATTAGTACATAAGTAAATGATTTATTAGTCATCAATTTGTTTTGTACAGCACTTAATTATTGATCAGTTAATTGTATCACCAATCCGAATAAGAATTCATTTAAATTGAATACTAATTAAAGTAATGTACAATATAAATTGGATAGTAAAATTATCAGCCTAAATAGTAATTCATTTAATCTAAATAACAAATGAAATATTGATTAATTGGCAATATCTGAATATCAGCCCCTTAATTACTTTTGTTCCAGTGATCAAATTATTAATCATATTAATTTTAATGCTTCTATTTATATATGCATGTGCCTAGCTAGCTACTATTGGTAAAGTTGTCTAGTGCTTATCACGTACATAAATCTTAAAAGAGCCTTGAAACATTGATAACAACTGATCATAGAATTCTCAGTAAAATTCTCAGTAAAATTCGAACATATATATAAGATTACAAAGTGTCATAACCTTTATGATAAATAAATATAAACCATTCATTGCAATATTAATTCCATTACTTCACAAATCTTCTTCTCCATCCTACCTACGCACCAACCATATATATAGGACAGTACTACTAGACAGTCTGTTGCACATATATACAGTGTGAAGCCTTAACAGTTCATTCAGTTGAAATGAAAAGTTAGAAACGAAGTCTAATTTAGAAATGAATGTATACATTAATAATTTGGGTTCTTCTGTCCTTTGGCCTTGTAGTACTTTGTGTTGCATGCAAGGTTGTCAGATAATCATATATATATATATATATATATTAATATGTATCTTGAACTAATTAAGCAGCCGTTAAATGTAAAGTAAAATAAAGTTTTGACAAGTGATGCTGCTCATTCTTGTTTATTTTGTATTGACTGATTATTAAACATGGTACTGAGTTGTTTCCACTAATAAAAATCAAGTATGCCTGTACAAGAAAAGCTTAAAAGTTGAAATATTCTAAGAGGACAACGATGGAAACTTAATCACTTACTGTTTTTTTTTCTCTGAGTTGGTATAAAATTTTGAAATATTGGAAAATAATTTGGTCAAAGAACGGCAAGTGAAAGCTGCATTTTTGAGTAAATTAGTTGGATCCAAAACACATGACTCAAAAGAATTGAATATTTACATACACATGCATGTGAAACTTGTTACAAGGGTCTCTTTGTATGCATGTATGGCTTATTCAAAAGCATATATCTTATGATCCACACTACCTATCTTGATTTGTGATCTCATTTGCTAAAAATGAAAGGTAAAAGTGACATGCCATTGTTTAAACTGTGTTAGACCACTAGTCAACTTCATGACTAGTACCTCCTTGGCCTTTGAAAGAGGACCAAGGGATTGACTATATATACAACAGAAGCAAGAGATCAAACCCTAATTAATTCTCTCATACAAGAAAAAGATGGCCTCTTTTTCAGTCTTTACAGAAAAAAACACACAAAGAAGCATTGCTGCTCAGCTCGAAGGGGCTCTGCTCATCTCTTCTGACCTCTTTCCATACTTTGTACTAATTGCACTAGAGGCAGGTGGGTTCCTCAGAGCAGTTGTCCTTCTCTTGTTGTACCCTTTTATTTGGCTTCTGAACCTAACGCATCGTTGCACCGCAGCTCTTCGTGTTATGATATTCATTTCTACTTTTGGTTTAAAAATTCATGATATTAAAGGGGTTGCAAAGGCGACCCTCCAAAAGTTCTTTTTGGATGATCTCCGGGCTCGAGCATTCAAAGTTTTCTCGGAGTGTGAAGGGAAAAGATATGTTTTGACATGTCTTCCAAGGGTCATGGTGGAACCATTTTTAAGGGAGTATTTGGATGTCGATTGCGTGTTTGGTACAGAGCTGAAATTAATCGGTCAAACATGCTCTGGTCTGGTAGAACCAACAGCAGTCGATATGGAAGAGATGGGATGGTTTCACGCACTGAATGCGGCTCGTGGAGACGATCAAATTGATATCGGATTAGCTGTTAGGAGCAAAGATCGTTCTTTCTTGTTACTATGCAAGGTATACATTCACAGTTTTCTTTTACCTAAGAATATTTATTTGTTGCACATGCATGCATGTCATGCTGAAATTTTCTTATATTTCTTTGCAGGTAGCTTATTCCTAATTTTTGTTTGGTATTTATTCATACATCAACCAAAAATGAGTATAATAAATGAATAGAAACACATCTAGTACAGTTTTGCCAACGCTATGAGTATGGGAGGTGGATTTGAAACTGGCTAGGTTGCTTCAATACACATTAAAAACAAGCAGCATGCGTAGTTTTGTTAACATAATAAATACATAAATAAATGCAGAGTACATGCCAGATCATCAATTTTTGTTACTTTCTTCTTTGCGTAAATGAGCCAATGAAAGTGATTCGCTTTGTATGCTAAAAATAGGGCTCCTCTATCCTGAAAAAGAATATATTAAAAAATTCTTAGATTTCCCTGGAGAACCAAAATTTGTACCAATTTAGTAGGGAAAAAAATATATCCAAGTAATTACTTGATAGTGAAGAAAGAAGAGAACGTAACCATTTTATGAAAGCTATCACTTGTTTTACTTTGCAAGGAAGCTGCTGTCAAAATCTAGTACAAGACTAAGTCCAGTACTTATTTCTTCTTTTATCTCGTCAAATCTGCTGCTTTTAATCATTAATTAAAAAACTGAAATCTAATGTTTGCAATCCAAATAGCTCAATCACAAGATATGGATGGTGTGTATCTGATCTTTTTTTTGTACCCTTTTTCTCATTGTTACTGGTATCAAGGAAAAGGCATAACTATTGTTATCCATATACCATGGATCATGGTTAATTTGACAAAATTAGGGACATAATTAGATGGAATAAAAAATTTCTGACCCAATAATTCGAAGAACTGATACTGACAAACCTTTATCCAATTTGAGACTAATAAGTTCAGCATTGCCAGACTCAACCCATGTTATTATATTAAAAATGTGGTCCAATGAAGGTAACATAAATATATGCACAATTAAATTTATTTAACAAGTCTCCTAATCGACTTCTATTTTTTGTAGGAACATTATCTAATTTCACCACAAGAGGACGCATCACCTTTGGCAAGAAAGGACTATCCCAAACCTCTCATTTTCCATGATGGACGGCTTGTTACCAAGCCTGGTCCATTAAGGCTCCTTGCTATTTTTCTTTGGTTGCCGTTTGGTGTCGTCTTAGCCACCACCCGCATACTTATAGGAATTATACTACCATACAAACTGATCTTGGTATTCTCGGCTCTTAACGGGTTTCGGATAAGAGTCCAGAATCAAGATACCAAACAACAGCCTGACCCATTATCAGCAGTTGCCTCGCCAAAAAAGAAAGGCACGTTGTATGTTTGCAATCATCAAACATTGCTTGACCCGGTGGTTTTGTCATCTGGTATTCTTCGAAGGGTCTCAGCCGTGACATACAGCCTAAGTAGCTTTTCAGAGGTGATATCTCCCATTCCAACAGTACGATTGACAAGGGACCGCTTAAAGGACCGGGCAATAATCCGCTCAATGCTTGAGTGTGGAGACCTCGTCGTTTGCCCTGAGGGAACCACTTGCCGAGAACCATACCTGCTGCGGTTCAGCCCTTTATTTGCTGAAATAGCTGAGAAAATTGTACCAGTAGCAGTCAGGGCCAGAGGGAGCATGTTTTACGGTACAACCGCAAGAGGGTTCAAGTGGCTTGATTCGCCATTTTTCCTGATGAATCCTAGCCCTTACTACGACATGACCTTACTTGAGCCAGTTTCTGGCAGGCCAGATTCAAAAGAGTTATGCTACGATATTGCAAATGGTATTCAAGCCATGATGGGGCAGTTACTAGGGTTCAAGTGCACCAATTTGACCCGTCGAGACAAGTACCGAGTGCTCGCTGGAAACGATGGTATAGACCCAAGAAACTAAGTTACCTTAAATTTATTCTACATCTCTGTCGATGAACCTCTCCAACCATGTTAACATCGTTATTGCAAACTATTAACATCATATAATGTTAGCATCTGGTTTACAGGTTAACTTTCACATTATGCAAGGCTGGAAAAAAAGATGTTTTATTTTGCTAGGTTAATAGGTTATTGCTGTGACTTGTGCCATTTTCCATGTATTTAATCTTTTAAAGTTACTTAAATATGAACTGTACTACATTGTGCTTAATTTATAAGATGCTTGTAATCCTGGTTTCAAACAACTCACTTTTACAATTGCCAAGTGGGAATTGTTTGTGAACTATTAGAAAGAAAGAATTATGTACTCTAAACTGATCCTAGATTCCAAATGATTATACAGCAACTATAACAATAAAAATGAGAATTACCAAATGAACATATATATAATATAGATAAACAAATGAACATGTAAACAAACAAAAGAAAATCAGCTTGATTCTCCATGGAACGTGCAATCGATATTTGCATTACAAAGCCAAACATCACACAGTATTTTTACGGAAGCACCACTAACTTGGGTGCTTGATCTCACAAGCGAAGGGTCAAACAAATGCATATAAGGCTATATTGCAGTAGCACCATCCAAATTATCACATTTTTATACTTCATATTCTTCTCCAACGACTAGTGTAGTTATGTGTTACCATTTTCTTTCCAATCATCAATGTGATTTCTCAATTCAGATAGAACATCCGCATCCCACATTAACAAGGACCCATAAATTTAGTCAAATTTGGACAGATCTACAATGTGCCAAAAGTCTTCAATGACCCAAAAGAAACTCCACAAGCAAAAGCGATAAATATTTGAATGGGGCCACCAAAATAACACCAAGAGAAACAAACATGTACACAACTATTTCTTGATAGACAAAGCACATTTTGGTTTAAAAACATTAATGAAATATGTACTTTCTCAGAGATTTACATGTACTTCAGGAGCATCCAGGCGATGGCCGCCAAAATTACAATGGCAAGGACAGACAAAAGGAGGCACATGCAAGAGCAACCAGCTTTGTTTCTTTTGTTCAAAATTGCTAGTCTCTTTTGCACCCTCTATCCACATAAAAAAGTTCAGTTTGTTTGTTTGTTAAAAAATATACATGTAATATATGGATCTCTTTCCTTACAAAAAAAAAACTACCTAAAAAAAGAATAAAATAAACTGACTAGAGAAAATACATTTTTGTTTTTCATATGGTGATTCTTTTACCAATTACAGGATTTGGTGCTCTGTTGTACAACAAGAAGCACTCTCTCTATCTTTATTCTCGGAAATTTTGGTACAAGCATGCTTCAGTAGTACAGGTGTAATATTACAAGTGCAATAAAGAGGAATCGTAATAAATTGGCAGATGCCGGTAACTGGTACTAATACAGAAGAGACAAAATACAAGTACTATTTTGCATTATTGATTGTCGCCTCTTTAGGTCTACAAATCACCTGTACAGTATGCATACCAGACTATTGAAGAACAATTCCCTAAGCAGGATGTATGACAAAATAGAACTAAATGGAAAAATAATGAATAATAGTAATACCTGAAGGCGCGAGTCAGTAGCTTCCACATGCTGGTCCAAGGAATCCTGTACCAATTATGTCACACAATACAATTCAGCCACATTACAAAGAAGTACCAAATAGTATTTATATTAAATCAAATATGGAAGTAGAAAATTTGAGATGACACTACTTAAGCCTTTTACAAGACCAAAGGCTTAAGATGAACAAAGTGGCTAAAGAGCCTTCACCTACGTGTATAGGTGCCTCAAGAATCCATGCAAGGATTATTAAATGTGACAAAAGGAGCTTAAAATAGGTGATCTAAATTCCTAGTAAGAAACATTGGTATGGAGAATTAAGTGCCTAAGTGTGTGCTCCCAAGTTGGAAAGAAAGGGGAAAGAAAGGGATGGAAAGGAAAAAATAAATAAAAGGTCCTTGTTTTGTATTATATTTTTTATAGCATGCAACAACGTGAAATGTAAATATTTTCAAATTGAATAAAATATGTTTAGAATAGAGGTACTAACAATTAATCTGGTATGCAAATTTAGTTCCTCGTTTACTGCCAATGCAATATGCTTTGTGCTATAAACCGTCTCCTCCAGCTTCTCTAATCCCTCATCTTGCTCTGCATGTACATTTCTAACAATAAGCATCATGTAGGAGACTTCAACTCTCTAATACTAACAAGTGAAATCTAGTGGTCTGTTGTGTTTTGGTGCAGAATTTTCAAAAGAAACATTTCTGATCCCACCATATAAACCCCCCAAACCCATTACAAAAACTAAATTCAGCTCAAACTTGATATAATCCACATGACAAACAAGGCCTGATCCAAATACAACTGACATGAACTAGAAAACTTCACATCATCACGGAATATACCCTGATCATGCCCAAATTATTATGGGCATGTTCGGACATCCAAAAAATCTGTTGAATATGATCCCTTGGTATGGGTTTACCAATTGTTATTTGTTGAAACCCAAGAGAATACCAATGAGAACACATTCCAAGTGGGTGTTCGGAAGTACTTTAAGATTCTTATTAAATAAATTGTCATTTTTATTTGAGCCAGAAACAGAGATGCGATCAGCAGTCGTGAAAAAGAAAATTGAGTCCGAGACGATTTTACATTTCCCTTGGAAATGGGATTCCAACAAGCTTTGAGTTGGAAAATAATCTAAATGGGAAAAAAAAACATGCTCACCGAACACCAGTTGGGTTAAATTTCCGATTGGATTATGTTCACAAACTTTCCTATGGTTAAATGCCAACCCGAACACCTTGAAATGACCTCAGAGAAGCCTGATGACCAGGTCTGACCAGAGACTCAAAAGGATAAAAAGAAATCATCCCAAAGGTGACAACAAACAAAAAATGGATCAGAGCACAAAATGACCCAACAGCTTTTTGCTGCTTGTATCCAACCATGTGGTCAATATAACAAAATGGTACCTCGCATAATTTGTCTCTGAAGACCGACTATGCCTTGATTATCTAATCCAGCAGCTCTCTTTACTTCATCTACAGGCCCCTTGCTTGGTCCCAGCAAATCCTCCCTACATCATTCATTGATTGAATCTAATATCATATATATATTACATAGAAAGCCCATTGTGGTGGTTGTAAAAATAAACCCATAGTAGAAGAGTCAGGCAAGGGCGGATCCAAGATTTCCGTCAGGGGAGAGGCGAGATCTATAATTTTTTTCCATGGGGGGCAAAATGACACACCTCACATGGATCCGCCACTGGAGTCAGGTGAGGTAGCAATAAGAAACATTTACCAGAGAAAATGGTGCTGTATTTTCCATGTAACTCACGATGACGACTAAACAGTGCCATCTAGACAATCCCTCATAACATAGTGTGATAGTGTGGTAGTGTGGTTTGAATGAATGTCATAAAAGGAAAAAGAAGTAACAAACCTGTCAGCATTGTAAGACATATTTAAAGCAGAAGCCATCTGTTTCTCTCTACCCCTCAGATTTAAGAGCAATTCCTGCCTCTTGTGCATCTCTTTATCAGATCTATTAGATTAAAACGATATGTAAATTAAGTCAAAATGTTCCATGGTATATAGCCCAAAATTAGATCAACTCATGATTTTGGTCTGACCGAATTAGTACTGATCCCCAATGGTCTGCACCATAAATGTTCAAAACCAATGCAGCTTCTAATAAAGTTGTGCACAAAGGTCCAAAGTTCAATGACAGAAGTCTCATTCAGTACCATTACTGTTAGTCCAGTATAATCAAAACACAATGGCTCAAAATATTAACAAAATTAAACATCTAACGATAATATAATTGGAGGATAAAAGTAACAAATAAAAAGCAAAAGCAATAAGAGCACATTACATGGATCTTCTTGGTAGACTGGAAAGATCGACCTCCAATTTCCCAAGTCGAGTGCCAAGAATGGTTATTCGTCTGCGCAAACCTGACAGATATCTCTGGGTCTCTGGGCCAGAGGGCGGGAGGGACCCACGGTCTGACAGCAACTTGGTGACCTCATCTGCAAGCCTAGAGGCCTCTCCATACTCTTTCACCCATTGTTCTGCAGGATTTGCCATTTCTGAAAATGATAAATAAAGTTAATTAGAATTACTTATAATCATCGAAAGAACTCATTTATTCCTTCCTTCAAAGTAATTACAGAGCTGACAATCAATTGTATGTACAAGGGTTGATTAATGGAGACTTAGTCGAGGCACAATTATGATTTTTGGGAAAAAAAGGGATCGGAAGAGACTCGCCTTTTGATCAACGAATTACGCCGATCTTGACTGATTCTTCAGATTTGATTTGGGTCGTAAACCATCGCATGAGTGCATTAAATCGTTTAACTACAATCACTAATAATTAAGGTATAAATCACAAACCTGATTTCTAGAGGAAGATCGACAAATACGAGTAGAGAAAATTGCGTTTGTCTCTCCTCGCTCTCTCTCTCTCTTTGTCGCCACGTATGCCTACAACCGTGTAACTCTTCGATTACAAAATGGGCCGACTTATATTGGATCAAAGGCCCAAATATATGGGGTCTAATTTAAGGAACAGGATCTGCGAAATGAAATCTTCTGGAGAGAAATTTTTTCTCTCCATAAAGGAGAGATGTATCTGAGCCGTCGGATTAACATTTAACGGCTTTGATTAAAATATCAAAAATCCCTCTCGAATCATATCATTGGCGGTCGAGCATTGATCTTTAATCTGACGGCTGATATTAACTCTCCTCTCTGGAGAGAAATTTCTTCTCTCCAGAGGATACGGGTCCACGGATCTGCTGCTCGTAAAATTCCCGCTTCTTTCCTACTTGTTTCGATCTGGACCGTTCAAAATTTATCTAACGATCAAAGCATCTGCCCTCTGAATCAAATCACAGTCGTCCATGACGGTCGATCGATTTGTGACGGTCGGATCGAGGCAAACAGAAAACAAGTAGGAATTTTACGAGCAGCAGATTCGGACCCCTAATTTAATGGATTTGGTTTTGGATCTTGTAGGTCCAATAAAATTTAAATTTTTTACGAACGTGGGGAAGGGCGAATGAAATCCTCTGGTTCAGAATTAAATCCGGTGTTCTCTGCACTGGATTTTTTTTGTCCGTCGAATCTAATCAGATGGCTCAGATTACAAGCGCAATCGAACTAAAAAAAAAATTTCGCTGCCCTTGGTGACCGTCGGGCACTGAATTAAGTAGGCCCTCTCTCGTTCGTGCCCTCAACCTCGATTCTGCTCTCTCCTCCGTCGCCACTTCTGCTCTTTGAGAGGCACCGACATTTTCATTAATTGCTGTTTAATTTACCTCCATTACTGTTGACACGAAATGGAGATGGAGAAGAGATGAGAGATGATGGAGGTGATCTCCCTCTAGCCTTGATTTAACTTGCTCGAGATGGTGATTTTTACTTTATCCTTGATTTTAATTGGTGGAGAGATGGAGACGAGAGAGAGAAGAACACGATCAACCGGTTTCAAACTCTAGGTCTCGTACGAGACACAGTGGAGACGCGGGAAATGAGAGAGAACGAGCGAGCATCCATTAAAACTTTTTTTTAAATAAATTCGCTTGTAATATGGTCCATCCGATTCAATCCAATGGATCAAAATATCAGCCATTTTTTGGTATTTACAGGCGCTTCTATACGAGTCCTTGGATCTTCATCGGATGGCTAAAATCTACCCAGTGCAGAGAGGTCCGGATTTTTTTCCGGACCAGAGGATTTCATTCGTGGGGAAGGAAGAAACAGAATCCTCTGCATCTTATTTTTGTGCGCTCTCTGCACTCCTTCGATCTAATCCGTCCGATTAGATCGAAGGGTTAATATCAATAGCTAGCGCTCCAAAATTAAAAAAACAAACGCTGCCACTCGCTTGATAGTTTCCTACGTCGAATCTCCGTCTTTTAGCCCTATCTGCTTAATCGATGCACTTTGGTTCTGAAATCTCCCAAAACAACACGACAGGGAAAAGCGTCAGAATAGAGAATCGATTTTAGCCCTATTCCATCAGAATTGATTCTCTATTCTATCAGAACAGATTCCCTATTCCATCAGAATTGCATATGGAGGTAAGTATGATCGGTTAACATCTGACAAACTAAATGTTCTAATGGGTACCATTCTCCATGTCTCTTTTCAATGTTAATTTTAAAACAATAGCGACAGTAAGGAAGCTTGTTAAATTTTAAAAAGTTGCAACAAGAATATGCAAAGTGTTTGAGTATGCAAACAAATTACATCAGTATCTTTTCATTAGCAGTATAATAGCGACAATAAAGAATACATTAACACAACAGCAAAATTACATTAGTTCTTCTTCAGTTAATGATGATATTTTTGTATTGTAGATAATATCTATCATTGAAAACAGTGACACAACGACAGTTGACAAGGAAGATGATCTTGCACCTCATTTGGATATGAAATTTCAAACAATAGACGAAACATGAGCGTTTGGAATTACTATGGTGAAAGAAATGATTTTGGAGTAAGAAGAGGTTAAGAACATAAGAGTGAAAAAAATGATACAATTTTTTTTTTTTTTTTTTTGATGACAACATCCCCAAACAAGGGAGCCAACTTCCATTAATAGAAAGTAAAAAATTACAAAATATGTTTTTCAACAGAAAAAAAAAACGATACATAAGTTGTGTACCATTCTTCTGTTGGATTTATTTACACAATTCTCCTTAAAAAAACTAAAAACTACCTAAACTTGTCTTTGTATCCTCTCATCAAGGTGCATTGAAACCTTGTAGTTGCCCTTTATTTAACTAATCAAAATTCCTAAACTCTTTACCAGTTCCTTAAAAGAAACAAACAAACACCTTTCATCACCAAAAAAAACTAATAAAAACATCCAGACTTCTAACAAACAAAATAAAGCAAGATGGCAGCTATGAGAACTCTCTCTTTATTCATCTAATAAATCTTCATCTGTTGAGTTTGATTCTTGCTCAACTTCTTCCCCTTCCCTATCATCTATTACCTGCACAATTGCATCTGCCAACCTTTGTGTTGAAGATGCCCTATTTAAATTCACACTTTGTGAAGGACCTACTGTCCAAAAATCGTACAACTTCATTATCAAATTATATATAGTATATGCACTCCTTAAATTCTTTGATTGAAAGATAATATTGTTTCTCTCAATCCATAATATCCATATTGTAGCTGAAAATAGTGCACCCCATTGTTGAAAATGACATTCTTTTAAAGTTGTAAATGATAACCATAAACTTTCAATTGTTGATGTGTCAACTTGAAATTGTGCTAAATTACCATACTTAAATTTTAACCATATTTGAGCACTTAAATGACAATTTAAGAACATGTGTTCTACAGACTCTAAATGTTCTCCACATAATACACAATTTAATTGTGTTTGAATTCTCCTTTTTATTAAATTATCTCTTGTAAGAATTTTATTGTTCAAAACCAACCATGTGAACAATTTGAATTTTAAGGGAATTTTTAAATTCCATACTGTATATTTTTAATTTTCCTTTCTTATTTGATTTGCTTCTCTCGCTTGTTTCTTTTCTCAGTTCTTTCATGCCAGGCTAAGCCTTGTAAATCTTGAAGCTCGTTTGTTTTATTCTACTTGGATTTCTATTGCTATGAATTATTTTTTTATTAAATTTCATGCATTCATAACTGAAATGTATGAATCTTTAGGATCTAAATTCTTTAATTGAGAAGTTAGAAATTAGAACTAAGATTCTTAGAACAATCTCATTTAAAGTCAATACCGAGGAGTGAGGCAATAACTTAAGAGTTTGATCAATTTAGGCCATTAATTGGCATCAGTAATCGAAAGGAGAAGTGTGAATTTAAGACATTAAATTGATTTCAAGTGCTAGAACAATTTGAATTATTAAAGTTTAGTATCGAAGGGGATACCATAAATGATTTGAATATAATATTAAAATCAAGAAATTGAACTTAATATCTAAATTTAATGTATAATTCTCATACAAATAAATCATATTTGTCATTTAAGCAGCTGATAATTGAAAAAGTTGATAGTAGAGACTTGAAGGACTTAGATTTGTCACATGAATCAGTTCCTCTATAAATTAAACATAAATCTTTTAGTATTAATTTCATAAATTATGTATTCCACTCAAATCAAATTTGAACCGCTAGTGAAAGTTTTCAGAACAGTAAATCAGTTGTCTTTGTGAATATCGACATTCAAATACTACCGACTAGGTCATGCGTTTGTGACTAAATTAGATATTAATTTAGAAATTTTAAGCACGATAAATTTACATCAGTGCAAGAGAAAAAGAAGAAGTCACGAACCGAAAATTGTTATGCCGTTACAGAAATAATTGCGAATAAATATAAATAAGTGATATCGATGGCGGTATACCTGAAACATTTTCATTTTTTATTATTATAAACACTCGTATTCGGATTAGCGCTCTATGCTTCTCGTACTAGTTCGATTTAGCAAAACAGAAACAAGTGCTAATGTAGACGAAAATTGGTGGGAACTCTTAACCCAACAAAAATACATATATCAAGAAAATCGATCGGACTAATTCCACACTGAGACATATATAAGCAAAATCATTT
>CAXKVX010005078.1:0-77319 GCA_964058865.1 Eleocharis quinqueflora
GGATCGAGAGTCCCGGAGAAGTAGGCTCGTCAATAGCCGAACTTTGTTATCATATCGGTGTCATGCGTTCTACGCATTGTTTGATCTTTCTAAACTTGCTTTACTTTAATTTCTGTAATTTAATTATCTTGAGTAGGTTGGGTGATTTGGTCCTAATTGAAATTGAATTTGAATTGTGAAATTTGCAAAAAGAACCTTAGAATTGCATTGTGTACCTATTCACCCCCCCCCCTTTAGTAAATCAAAGTTGCCAAGCAGAAAGCTGTGGGTCAACCTTCAAAAAGGCTAGAAAGACATCAGATTTATGCCTCTTGTTGCATATTTTCTTGCAACCCCTTTCTACAAGATGTTTTAAGGAGCCAGTGCTCATGGAATTACCATCTTATATTTGGTGCCACAGTACTTACAAATGACATCATAAAAGCCATCAGGTTTAACTGAATTCTTAATGAAATGTTGCCAATACTCAGAGCTCGTGGCCTTTCTAGTTTTTCTCTTTCTTGTGGGTTGAGGATCTTGATCCTAAGGTGTAGTTGCAATTGCCCCAGGATCTTGAGTGCCACCCAAGTGGGCATTGATTTAAGGCAGAATTTCATATAAAGGCCTCTAAAACTTCAATATTACATATTTAGCCACTGAAATCTCAAAATTACATATTTATCCATTTAAAACACAAAACATTTCATATAAAGACCTCTAAAAGTTCAATATTACATATTTAGCCACTAATATGTAACGGTTGTGTAACGGTTCGTTCTGGAGAAAAGTGAACATTTGGTATTGCAATTCGATTGAGCTAACCGTTATAACGGTTAAGAAGGGTTATAACGGTTAGTACAAAATCTGGATTTTCTCAAGCTTAATCATACCCATATTAACCAAATTTGATTTTACATATGAATTAACTTTAAACCTATTTAAATCTTTATTTGCTCCATATGCTCATGTTGCACTCTACAATCTTCTGAATATCCATTTTTGCTATATAGTCCCTGCAACAAACTCAAAAACACACGAACGCGATAAAATTCAAGATTGTTTTGCAAATAGACAAATAAGAGACATTGTTACATTGTTAGACACAACAAATTTAACCAAAAGAAAGCCACAAACAACTTTGCAAAAATGGTAATTGTACATGACTAGTCATTTAATTGTGTAACTCATCATTTATCGAGAGAATTCGTATATAAAGTGTGTCCTCAATTCAAATTTGTGTCAAGGAACACACTTAGGTCTGATTGTATAAATATTTATAATGAAGAAAGGGATATTTTGTATGATATTGTTGGTGCATTTGACTGTAAAGTTAGTTTTACTAATGATTTGTGGACCAACAATGCTGGAGATAGGGGTTTCATGACCCTAGCATGTCATTACATTGATGAGAATGGCAATTAAAAAGAAAATATTTTGTTTCACCCAATTGCCAAGTCCACACACTGGCAAGCACATGACAACAATTATTCATGATAGATTGATATTGTGGAACTTGGACAAGAAAGCCTTTTGCCTTGTGCTTGATAATGCAGATGCCAATGCATCAAGGAGATATTCAGTATAACTCATTTGAAGGATGTACTTCCTGTACAAGGGATGGGTTGAAAGTTCTCTCTGATGAGGTTACCTCAATTCGCAAAATCATGCAGTACATTCGTGGTTCGCAAGCTAGAATGAAAAAGTTTCTTTTGGTGGCATCTCAAGTAATTTTAAATGCTAATATCTTGCAAATCTACTTGTAATTTGCATCTTTTTATATTTAAATTTTATTACATGTTGATTTTTCAAACAAGATGCCTGCATGGGATGTGCCGACACGTTAGAATTCGACATATCTCATGTTGCAGTTGGCCTTAGAGCTCACACCGACCATTGAAAGATATGCACAAGTTGATAAGAATTATACTTATCTTATTTCTGATTTTCAATGGGAGGCAGTGATAGCTTTAGTTGATCATTTGAAAGTTTTTTATGTCGCACGTTGAAGTTGAGTGGCATCAAATATCCTATCCTGAACCTATTCTTTCCAGAATATTGTGAGATTTATATTAACATTAAAAATATGGATAGTAGTTTGTATCTTTTTGTCATGAAGATAGGACAGGAGATGTATGCTAAGTAGGATAAGTACTGAATGTTGGGTTTTGTTACGTGCATGATATGCGGAATTTTAAAAATTTCATGCAACCCAATTTAAATCCCAAGGATCATGTGTATAAAATTCGAATCTAACTACGAGTTTGTGAATTTAATACCTTACTTGGTATCGTAACCAAGCGCGACGACTTTCTTTGCGTAGAGGTTGCTCGCGTCTTCACAATAAGGACGTCAGTTCTTGTCTCGTCTCACGAAAGCTTCCCAAGCGTGAAGCCTCTACCACGTGCACTCTTTGACGAGTCGAAGCAAGATTGCTAGACCTTCTATAGAACAAAAATTTTGTATTCCTTTTGATCTCAACACATGAGAGGAAATCAAGATTCAATTGAATTGGATTATCTTTATATTTTCGGTTTTTTAATCAAGAACGCCAGAGGAAGTTATATCCCTCTAATTATAATGCCATCCATGCATTATTATTAGACTCCAGCGCCTCTATTAAAAAATAACCGAAATTATATATATATATATATATGGATGAGAGAGAGAACCAATTCTGCCAAAAATAGAAGTTATTTTTAACTTCAATTTCTTGCACACTAAGATGAGCCAATATTAGTATTATGCTTTATGGGCTTGAGCTCATCCTGAGCCCAAGTACATCTCATCCATAATTTGGACCTCGCTCAAATTGATCCAATTCAAATTTAATTAATCATGTCCCACATAATTAATTATTGTTCTATGCTTCAACTTGTCAAATAGAGCGACCCAGTAGGATCTATGTCATGATTAGTTATAAATTAATAAACATTAATTTATAAATCATAATTGGCATCTAGCAATGCATTATGATCGTCCGATCAAACACAGACAAAATCGTGATCCTTTATTCTTCCGTATTGATTCCCTTGTCACGTAATATCATTGATTAATGTCAAGCGTAGAAATGTGTCATCCTTGAACATTAATCATTTTCTTGATCCTCAGTGCATAATTATTATTTGTGTCATCCCATGATCACAAATGCATGCATAACAATTATCACTGCATCAAGGGGCCCAGAGATATCACTAATCTCATATGAAATGAGGCGGACAAATATATCATATTGACTATCCATAACTTATAGCATAATTCACGTATATTCGGAAATTATCTTTATAGCCCTCGGTTAAAAGCAGCGTTTGATAATCGCACAAAATATACATTAATTATCTAGAATTATGATATCTCAGATAATAGAATCAATACTTACTTATGACTTTGCTGATGACACAAACACAATCTCTACAGCAAGTCAATGTGGGTCATATCCAATATCACGTACCCCGTACATGTATATCTATGTGATTAAACATATACCTCGTATTAGTGATCTGTGAAACATGATCACACATTAATCCACATACTAGTCTATATATAATCATTCAGTGTTCCATGCTAATGAAATAAGACTAGGGACTATTAAGAGTTTAATAATTAATCATAGAGTTTCACAATTCAAGTCCTCAACTCAAATAATCTATGAAATATATAAAACTCAAGGAACAAAATGATATAAATCATCCAATACATAAAACTAAACAATAGTACCATCACAAATGATTAGTCCTCTAGGTCAGTTAACTAACACTGAATAAGTGGGAATACATTGTTGACAATTGCTTGTGTTCTTGATCCAAGATCCAAACTGACAATTATTGAGTGCTACTTTCAGAAGCTATATCCTGTTAACTTTGAGGGGATTATTACTGAATTGAAAGTTGTATGAATGTTATGTTTAAGGAGTATGTAGAGAGACACTTCAAGCTTAAGCAAAAACAAGCTGGCAACTCCTCAAGGCATGAGGGGTAATTGTTTTAGTAGTTTAATTCTCTTAATTAGTTCAATTGCTTGTTTAAGTAGGACAAGTGCATCAGTTTGTATCTCTGACACAAGATTTGGATTGAAATACTTCATTTTAAAGGAAAGAAAAATACTGAATCTGTAAAATCAGACCTTGAGCAATACCTATCTGATGCACTAGATAATGCCAGTTTGGATGAAGATTTTGACATTCTAGCATGATGGAAAGTCAATGTCCCTAAGTATCCATTCTTGACTATGCTAGCCAAGGACATTTTGACTGTCTCGATATCGGCAGTGGCATCGGAAACAACATTTAGCACTGGTGGCAGAACACTATCATTAGTGAGACTCTTTGAATGATGAGAGTATGGAAGCTCTCATTTGTGCTCAGTACTGGTTGCGTGCTTCGATTACGGGTAACCTCTCATTTCAGAATTATTTCATTCTGTTAATATTTGTATTTCTGTTAGTAACTTACATAATTACATTTTCTTCTTGTTTTTATGCAGAAAGTGATGGAAAACTTGGTGATCCGCTATATTCCAGTGATGAAGCAACAACATCTGATTTCATCTTGTGCTAATTGAGGATGAATCCTGGAGAAATGATCTCTTTGGCTCCGTAGCTCTCAAGGAGTGATCTTCAATGATGATGTATATATTTTACTATTTTATTTTCTATTATTTTTGGTTATTGGCTGAGATAAGTCACAACTGAGAAGTTAGTTTGAGAGCTAGATTGAGCAGAGAGGTTGTAATCTGGGTTGATTCCTCTTATGCTTTATGTTAGTAAGTTAGTTATAAATTATTTCAAGTTGAAGTTGTAATGGATTGAACATTTAATATAATTGGTTTGTGAAATGAAATGTTTGTAATTTTTAGAGTTTTTCTCTAACTTTTTTGGTCATGTTTGTGCACCGTTAGCAAAAGTTAAATCTTCAAAAAAATTAAACGTTTCTTACGTTTAACTAAATACAAACGTAAACACAAGAACAATTGGTTAAATGTAACGTAAGACACAAGAGAAATTTCTTACGTTCGTAAAACGCAAGGTAAGACACAAGAGGTCATTTGCGTGATCGTTTCGTGCGTTTGACTGCGCTACTTGTATGTATGTTTTGTGCAATTAAATCATTTATTTATTTTAGTTATAACTAGGTTGTTTCCCGACATGATCACTCCAAAATTAATAATATATCTTATGAAGGAAAGATTGATGTAATAATCATTCAATCTTTACAGAAAATTAGTTCTATTTAAAAAAATAGACGGTAATAATTTGTCTATATAAAACATTAAAAACATATAAATCACAAAATAATTTAACAAAGAGATAAGAATTTTAAGAGCTATATTGTACGGTACCTTAGACATATCAAACACGTACTTTTTTACATAAAACAAGAGATGAATGATAGAAAAGTTAGTTACTCAATAAAAAAATAAAGAAAGAAAAAATAGAACAAATAAATATTTTGATAATGTGGGCCACGTGGTATAGCTAAAAGAATTTGAAGGCCAACTAGTGTCAGCTATTTTTATGAAATATTATTTAAATTCTAGGAATTAGAATGGTCTAGGTGCTTTAATATGTGATGACGTGGATAAAAAATGATATAAAATGCCGTAGCTAACTCATGCAATTCTGTTTGGATAGATTTAGCTAACTCATGCAATTCTGTTTAGCTAACTCATGCAACTGTGCAAGTTAATAGATTTTTAATCCAAAAATTAATATATTTGAAATGCAAAACTAAGTTTTGATTCTGTACATTCAAACTGACAAAGTGATAATAAATGGATGTTACACCTTTTAGCAACATAATAAGACGGTGAAAGCAAACATAATGACTACAATAGATTGGATAAAAGATACTACGGTATCGTTGCGAGTTTGGCATGGTATATTATCATAGGAAAAAGCTACGGTGTTTTAAGTTTTGCTTCTGAGATGTCTCAAAAAGAAGAACTTCTCTAAAGTTAATGATAGCAGAGAAATTAGAAAAACAGACACTGTTATGTTCATGTCTTTGCCAGATGCAAAGCTGGCGCTCCGCTACTTTTTATGAATAGCAAACTTTTGCAAGAAAGCAACCCCTCGCTACTCGATACAACTTTTTCTGTACCACTGGTACCATACATTTATTTAGATTTCAAGATCCAATATTGATTAGGGTCAAGATAGCTGTAGCTGGTCCTAGCAATGATATGGCTTAAAGACCCATTTACGGAGGGATTGAGATTACCTACTTTTCATTTTGAAAAAAAAATAGAACTCTACTTTTCTTAATCTGATCGGTTGATGATATCTAACGGATCAAATTGAATAAACAATCTGTTCTCTAAGTCAAATCAGTCCGTCCGTTTTGATCAGACGGTCTAAGAAAACCATTTTTCCTCGAAAAATAATAGCAGACTCAGATCCATCTGTGGGGTCGGGGGCTGTTTTTGACATGGATTTTTTGTGACCAATTTTCATTACGTTTTGTCTAATTTTAACATAGATAAGCACTTAAAGATTGGATAATCAGCAGTTGTGTAATGAGACAGAAATTGTAAATTTTGCTGCATTAGTTTGAAACATAGTAGTTAGTATCTTACGATACGGAATATGAATCTCACGATTCAATACGATTCAGAGATTAAGAGATACGAATCTTACATGTGTATCTGAGATGAAATGTATCTCGCAAATCTTACGATACGAGATATGAACCTCACGATTTGATACGATTTAGAGGCTCATAGATACGAATCTTTCCTGTGTATCTGAGATGAAGTGTATCTCGTGAATCACGACGATACGGGAGTACAATACACATATTGTCGTATCGTATCTGATTTAGTTGCTATTTACGAACCGTCCAATAGAATTTGCGATTTTACTTCAATAATTGCAATTGACCCCGACAATTTGCTTTATTTCTCTGACTTTTGGTTTTTTTTTTATTCCACTGAGGCACACAGTTGTACTAGATCACACAATTTTTCTTTTGTTATTTTAAAAATAACTTAGTATATCTTATCGATACGATACGATACATGATACACGATACGATACAAAATCTATCGATACACGATACACTTTACGATTCAACTACTATGATTTGAAATGAAAGCCAAACCCTTCAAATCATCTCTGGTTAATTCTTGGGTTTTCTATACAAACCATTACTTCAAGAAACTGAGTCTCAGACATAAAATATCTTATTGGGTCAAGATTCTGATTTGATATGGGGATGGTCAAAGACACTAATTGCATGATTTGCATCCCTCGTTTGTCAGGACCGAGAAAGATCGATACAAAAGCAGATCACACATGATTTTCATTTCATTTCTTAAATTTGTACGGTTAACGGGTTAAGGGATGTCGGGTTATAACCCAGCGTCTACGTAGTCGTCTTTATCTTTTATTTGTTAAGTGCGAATAAATATTTGTTAACTCAAAAAACATATTTGTCAACTGTGATTGTATATCGTTTTGTATACAAAATTTACATAAATATATACAAAACGATATACAAGTATACAACCACAGTTGATAAATATGAATTTTTAGTTGACAAATATTTAATTTTAATTGACAAATAAAAGAGTAGACCGCTTTCCGCCTATTTCAGATTCTATATTACAGGTTATATTATAAAATCATGGTGCAGATTCATTGAACTTGCTCTGAGTACTGGTGAAACCCATTTCTGATCAATAACTCATCAGCAAATGTACCATAGAATCTTTATAACTGATTACCAACAATAGTTTTATTGATACTGGTAAATAATGTACACACACACACATGACTACTATTTTGATATCATTTTACAGAACTTGGATAGTAACGTGACAAAGAGCATCTTCCATTAAAAAAAAAAAACCCAAAGAGCATCTCCTATCGCTTTCTTTCTCAGCGGCAAAAACCTGACAATAGAAGTGGGCTGTAGGTCCTTGTCAAGCTACCTATTTGTCTGAACAACACATGACAAACAAAATGCATGCGTTTTCATATGGTAATATATATAATATGACACACACTGGTCTATGCTGAGTGCTCATGAGTCATGACGAAGATTTATATTGTATTAGTTCATTTTTAATAATATTCAGATATACTGATCGATCCTTACATCAAACAGAGAAACAAAAGGAATCATATCTTGGTAAATCTAATTCTCAGATATGGGGAGAGAGACGCAGTACAACTTAAGGTACGTAGTTTACTGGTCCTTCTGATTCCAAATTTCCAATGATTTATAGATGCGGAGATCGAGAAATATGAAAGGTCTGAG
This sequence comes from Eleocharis quinqueflora, assembly GCA_964058865.1. NCBI lineage: Eukaryota > Viridiplantae > Streptophyta > Magnoliopsida > Poales > Cyperaceae > Eleocharis > Eleocharis quinqueflora. The sequence continues at coordinate 8,234 of CAXKVX010005078.1, forward strand.
CCTCTGAGGTCCCTCTGATCAGCAGAAATATGAGGTACGCGTGGGACCCACCAGACAGGACTTGCATTTATATTTCAAATTACTAATTGCTAATTAGTACTATGGACTATTATAGAGTGAGGAGAGAAAAAGCCGAGTATTATAATAATCAGGTCTACCACCTCACAAATAGATCATAATTAAGACTATCTGAGAGAGAGAGAGAGAGAGAGAGCTCTGATTATATAATAAAGAGAAGAACATAGTGAGGATTTAGGGTTTAGGGATGCAATGGAAGAGCAGTTGAATCCTCTAGCTGTAACACACCTACTACAACACACACTAAGAAGCTTGTGTCTGAACGAGAGCTCTCACTGGGTCTATGCTGTTTTCTGGAGGATTTTGCCTAGAAATTATCCCCCTCCCAAGTACACTCAATCTTACTCTTAATTCCATCCTATGTAATTATTAATAGAAATATATATAGATGATAGAGCATATCCTATTTCCTACTCTTCATTTAATTTACACTTTAAATTACAGATGGGATCTCCAAGTTGGCTCTGGTCCTTTTGATAGAACTCGAGGAAATAAAAGGAATTGGTAATTTGGTTGATCGTTTACCTTTGGCATCATATTGTAGTTCGTCTTTTACATCTCTCTAAGGTGTTCACCAACCAACACAGGATACTTGCATGGGAGGATGGATTTTGCAATTTTGCGACAAGTGCACTTGCATTTGAGTTTGATCCTGGTGATGTGCCACAACTGGAAGGTCTCCAGCCAGAGATATTCTTCAAGATGTCTCATGAGATATACAATTTCGGAGAAGGGTATGGATGACATATATTATATATAGGATTACCCATTTTTCTCTATATATGGAATAATAATCTCCATCAACATATTTAGTCTACTTATATGTAGATTTAATCTAGTTTGCTATATATCTTCGTTAAATTCTCTCAGCATTAATGCATATTTTTCATCTGGCTAATATCTCATCTCAGTATCTCACAGACAAGAAAGTACAGTGGTCTTATTTTATTTTGTAACGCGTGACATTCAGTTACTTTATTATGTAACCAATAGTGTGATAGGAAAAGTTGCATCAGATTACAGCCACAAGTGGATATTCAACGAACAACAAGAACATGAAACAAATAATCCCATCCCTTCTTGGAACAATCTGGCTGATATCGTAAGTTTTACATATTCAAGTAATCTAAAAAATACATAGGAAAATTGATCTTAGGAGCCTTTACAATTTTTTTATCTGTTTCAGTACCCAAGGACATGGGATGCTCAGTTCCAATCAGGTATCAAGGTAAACATGAAACAGAACATATATAATTACATTTTCTCCCATCCTGTATATGCATGGTAGCTGTTGCACCAACTTTTCCTCTCATTTTAGAGGTTACAAAATATCTACTGCAGTATTTATTTTCTTCCCTCAATAATACAGACAATTGCTTTAATAGCAGTCAGAGAAGGTGTGGTACAACTAGGATCTCTGAAAAAGGTAGATCCCCTTTCCCCTTCTATTCAAGTTTTTTCTATACTTGTCTGTGGGTCCCAATTTGTCTGTCAACTATGCTTGAAATGCATACACATGATGGATATGATCCATGTGTGACTAGTTAACACTAAGGGACTTGCAATGTGAAGGTTGAAGAAGATCCAAGCTACATTCTACTTCTGCGGAAGAAGTTTATATATCTCGAAAACATACCAGGAGTATTTTTACCGCATCCTGCATCACCGGCAATTCCACTTATACCAGATAGCATGCAAATGCAGATGCAGATGCAGGGCTATGCCCAACAAATGGATTTGTGGGCTAACCAACAGGTGAGAATGATGCCATCTATGAATAGCTTAGATGTGCTCCTCTCTAAGCTACCTGCAGTTGGCCCCACTTCAGGTCATGTGTGTGATGAAATACCTATTCTGATGTCAGCTCAGAAGCAAGCAACGGAGAGACCAGAATCGAAGGAAGTAACGGAGGTCAGTGGTGGTGAGACTAGTGGATCTATGAACTATTTAGTTAATGTGGCTAACCCCATGCTGTGATGCATGATTACTATATATTTAGTCTAATTTAATGCAGAGTTTTGTTATGGGCATTGTGCTGTTTGGTAAGTAAAATAAACATTAAACTAATCCTACCAACTATAACCTTGGCTCTGCATTATGAATTCGCCCCTTTACATTGTCATGTTCTGTGAACATATTTCAAGCAGGGCACAAGTTAAAATTTGGTTTCAATAAAGCCACCTATATTTTATTATTGAGAATAATTGTATTTTCTCATTCAATAAAAATTGCATATGATTTCTTTAGATAAAAATTGGGGACAAACATCCCAACTTTAAGCATTCACAAATGAATCATTTTCGATTGAACCTATGACTCTCAGACGGAGAGTATTGTATTAGCCACTACACCAAAGGCTGGTGCTCTAATATTTTATTCCTCATTTGGCATTTTATATAATTCCCTATCTTTCATGCAAAATAGTTAAAATATTATGGAAATACAAAGCCGTTGAAAAAACAGAATGCCCAATTAGAGTAGTTATTGCTAGTTAGCTATTTGAATTTTCCAAGCTTTAAAAAATGAATTTGACGTTAAAACAATAAGGTGATCAATTAACAATTTAACGTTAAAACAAGTTAACACAAAAGTTAAATTAATAAACGGCCATCCATTTTTCATATATTATTTATTTATTTTAGATTAAATTACGATAAAAAAATGCATATTTTTTGTTATATATATAACTATATATAACTATGTATTATATAATATATTTAATAATATTAATAACATTACTGCATTTTTTTCTATGCATGATGTAATCAAATATATTTAATAATTAGAATTTACGATGTATTTTATTTTAATAATGTATTTCAATGTTTATTTTATAAACTCCACTATTTAATTGCATAACTCGCACCAACATAATAATATCTCCTATCAGCATCAATATAATACACAATGCAAGTATATTCAAGCAATCAACGCCTCATCAAAACATTGATAACTATCCAGCTAAGTCCGTAATAACTAACTCCAAATCAGTAAAGTAGTAAACAAATATAAGAAAACTAAATTAATCCAACAAATTGACAAAGCACGAAGTACATTACAATAAACATCAAACAAAAAAAAATAATCTTGTTAAATCGAAGTTTTAACTCTATATTTTAACGAATTTACACAGTTTTAACGTCAAGGACATTATCGATAAAACCGTTTTTATGAAAACTTAACGTTAAGGACATTTTTTCAGTTAAAATCGATAAAACGAAGTTTTAACTCAATTTTTTAAAAACTTGGAATTTTCTAAACAAGTGTTAGGTAAGGCCGTCATTAAATTTATTGCACTTAATTTTTACTAACAAAAATATAAACTCTACAAACTAATTTATCTTACAAGTACTTCGAATTTGTAATCCAATTCATCATGATTTCAGGACACGATTTCCAATCAGTAAAATATTCTCTAAAACAATTGATACTTTGACCGCCCTGCAAACATTACCTTCTTGTAGTTTAACATGTCACTGTGTTAATAAGAGATAGAAAGCAGACGAGCACACCCGGATTGCTTAGCAAATTAGAATTTATGCTTAGTGACAAGAAAAAGAATGCGGATAGAAAGAGACGGAACGACCTTATTCTTGTCAGCTACATCAAACGACTGCTCCCATAAATAATTCTCCTGTTTCTAATCAATTATAAGATGATACAACCGTACCAGGCAGTACCATGTTCATTTAAAAAACTTCAGTCATGTCATATTCACTATAATAGTACAATATCTGACATAACAATTTAATGCAAAAGATGCCAAATTGGCCCCTCAAATATATAAGAGTTATGCTTTCAATGGAAATGTGATATGTTGAACTGAGACTACCTTATTTTGATATCACGGATTCACGGAGCATAATCCATGCATCTTTTAGAGGGTCAATATGGGCAACTTCTTTGATCCATATGCTTGGTGCAGACCCTCTTAAAAGTTTATGACTCCTAAATGCAAGTATCGAACTGTTTCATGGCATTTTCATCCATATTCACACCATTAACACTGTAATTAAAAATAAAAAGGAATTATAGCTACATAGTTTATGAAAGCTCATAAAAGGAAGTAATTACTGAATGGACAAAGAAGAAAAGAAGCTCACAAAGGTTGGTCCTTCACATGAACTGAGAATAATATGATTGAGGAGCCTCTCCTCTAGAATGCTGAAAATTTTGCCAGATCCAGAATAAAATGAGAGATCTTGGCGGGAGATGTCCAGTGATATTCCATGGTATTTTTCACCGTCACCTTATGGTGCTTTTTGAGCATGTGCACCAGAAAATAGCCAACCACTTTTTTGTCATTTCCATTGTTAACACTGCTATGATCCAGGCCACTAGCAAGCGGTCTTCTAGAAGTTCTTTCTAAGCTGGAGAAATCACTGGAGAAGAATGAACTGCAGATGTCTGGTAGGTTTAGTAATGTACTGGTCTGATCATCAATCATCATCTATCCAGCAATTACAGATGGCTGATCCGTCATTTGTTGAAATAAAGTAAATGATGTCACACAAATCTATATTGAATAGTTAATAAGTGTCAAACAACCTAATAATTTCATTTCCCTGATCTGATATTACATCTTATTACCTAAGACAAATCCAGCTAGTGGAATCTTGCATGCCAGAACACTCCCAATGGCACGACTTTCAAGGATCAACACATTCAGAGTCAAAACCTATCACCATGAACTGAATTAATAGCAAGAGAAAGAATAATCAAAATTTTGGAAGTCGTGCAAATTAGAGAAAATATATACCCTGCAATGGAAGTGGTTAACTTTTGAATCAGCATTATCCAAATTGGAGAACAGTCGCAAGGAAGGAATGCAACATAATGATTCAATTAAAGAATCAATCCTGAACATTTTCTGGTTTAGTTCTCTATACGTTATGACTTCTCTGACTGAAGTAATTTCAATGTACGTCGCTGGTGTCAGCAGCAATTTCTCTTGTCTGCCTGAAGAGCTGAATATGAATAGATAGGAAGTAAATTGAATGTGGTACTTTGTTAATAATGCACGCATTATCAAAAAATGAGAACAATAATAAATACTGAAACAAAGTATGCATTTAATAGCAAACAAAATCAAATTGATGACAAGAGAACTGTATGCCCTTTCAAGAACTGATCATATGATGATTTTTACAAGGTTTTGACTATGAGGGATCCAATATCCATGGTCATGGTCATTGGTCTCACATTAATGCTAAAATAAATTAAATATTAAATAATTATTTTTTTAAATCCTTAAAAAATCAAAAGTAGTTCTATATATGTATCTCATATTGTATATTACATCATTTCAATTTTATTCAGCTAACAAAATTAACAGACCAAATTTGACAAATTAACCACCTCCATTGATGACACAAAATGAAGTTACATTTTAACACATTTTTATATACATGTAATTGAGATTATTTCAATATATCTAACAGTTTCCATTTGACATTAAGATTGAATCATAACCGCATGATGTCAAATGCCATTATTTCTATATACATGATTGAATCATAACATGCCATTATGTACTTTTCAGATGCTTTATTGAGAATGCTTGAAACTCCTTTCAAATCTATAACACCTTGAAAAGAATTTTCATCTGGGATAAGTTCGCCATTTTCAGAAAGCTTGAATTTGCAAGGGAAGACCAAAGCCTCGGCAAATAAACTTGAACATCACCGCATGGTTGGGCTGATTGAAAACTGTATCCAATGCAAAACACATGAATTGAGAAAGATTACTTGAGCTCACAAGCAACAACTTTTCAGGTATACCCCAAATTTGCTCAGAATGACCACCTTTTGCACTCTATCTCTTGCCATATATAAGCAGCAATACCAAAAGTAATTAACACTATGAAAATGGACAAAGCAAATGAGCCTTACATTATTGGTCAAAGGGAATGACAAGAAGGTGCACAACATGGTTAACTCTCTCAAGCAGATTTGAAGGTACATGAGATGGAGAAGTAAGACAAACTGAATTCTTCAAATAGAACTGAAGTACTGAACATAGAACCCAAGGCCATGAATCCTTTTTCTATAGGTGTGGCGTTTAAATACAGCACTACATGATAGTGGCTCGCCAAAGTCATAAACTGAAGTGTCTCCTTCAATTCTGAAGCCTTCTAATACAACTCTGTAATCACTAACCTGATGAAGAATAGTATTATAATATAAACAAAAGAGAAAAGTTAAAGTTAAATCACGATAACAATTAACGGTATAGCCAAATGAACTGCAATTTATTTGAAAAGAAGTAATGTTACGTAGAACATTAAACTTTGCAACCTCATAAATGGTTTGAACTTCGACATCGGATGGTAAATCTGGAATTACAACATCTATGTTTCCTGTTGCATCAAAAACAATTACATTTTATTATCGATTATAAAAGTAAGTACAGTGTAAAACTTATAACGGCAATGCTAAAAGATCAGAAACTGAAAAGATCATTGAAAAGATCTACTCCACATAATGTGATTCAAAGCTAGAGAATATAAACAAACCCACCTGAATATTTCCAATTAAGATACACCCAAAATCATCACTCGGTATTATCCTTCTAACAAAGCCGGGATATGATATGCCATCACATGTATAATCACAACAGATTTCAGAGTTTACAATCATTTCAGATTGAATTGAAATCCATAGTTCTTCACACTTCCCCACAAAGTTAGACAATTGTACTACCTAACAATACATAAAAAAGAATTCATTTGAAAGAGTTAATTTTAGATCCATGTTGAACTTGAATAACAGGTGGGTATGATGTTTCATACCAATTTGCAGTTTGTTTGATGTCCAGTGCCATACGTGCACTGATCATGGTTACAAAATGTCGAGAATCTGCTGCTCTATTAAAAGACTAACGACATTAGAATTATTGTAAATAAAAGAAAGGCATAATGACATGGAAGACCCTCAAACTTTTGATTTGTTAAAGCTTGCCCCCTAAAATTTTTAATTTGGACAAACACCCACTGAACTATGAGATCAATGAGAATGACCCCCTAGATAATTATCATCTAATTCTCATAAAAATATTTATGCTTACATATTTTTACAAAAAGTGTGCAAATTTTTATAAAATAAATATTGTGAATTAAATATTCGTAGCTCACGCTTGTCATTTTTCTGTGAAAATATATATCTTATACATCACTAAAATTGATAAACATTTATTTATATATAAAAATAGGAACCGTATTAAAATAATAAATTAATAATTTAAAGTTGATATAAATATTGCAAAATATTATGATTCGTAAAATTACTTAAAAGGTAATAAACATCAAGACCATTATGATATTATGTATTGTGAACATTAAGTAAAATAGCATTAAATAAAATGAATCTTTCAAAAAAGAAAATTGAAATAGCACACTTGTTATGTATTACGAACATTTTATTAACTACCTATGCTTTAAAAAAGCTCATGAATTTTATACAAGTTAAAACTTCATAAAGTGCAAATAATTTAAACATTATACTATAACAATGCAAGGATATTATGATCATTTTGTGTTTAAATTTGAGCATGAGATGAGAAATTACCATCTAAGGGGGTGAAGTCATTGCTTTCATAGTTCGGGGGGGGGGGGGGGGGGTTCGGAAAGCAAGCTGTCACAAACCAATAGTTTGGGGGCCTCCCATTGCATTACCCCTAAAAGAAAATAAGAATAAATGAAGGTGTTAGTGCCAAAAGTTGCCACAACTCTTCTCCATTATATTCCATAATGTGTAGTGACACAGTGCCCCCTACCATTTCCCCCACTTATACTGAAACGTGGGTCCTGCACGGGCCCACGCTTTGACTTTTGGAGGGCCCCTTCTTGGGTAAAACAGGGACGTTGAAAATGGGGCACCGTATCCTTTTCCTTCCATAATTCAAAGTTCAAAATTCAGCATATAAATTTGGATCCATACTATTAATTTGATCTTCTTCATTAGTGATGCATCCACATAAAATTTTATAATAATTGGAGTTTTTCGTGCAAGATCAAGAGTCCATAAAATGATTGGATCATATTAACATTTAACAAAAAATTGTGTGCATTCATCTTTTGGCATCTTGATCTTCTATAGAAGGGATTCAACAAATCATAAAATCTGATAAAAACAAAAGCAATGGTCTGGATTTTGAATTTTAAATGTCAACACAAAAGAGGTTGCAGAACTTAATTCCTCTCCAGGATAGAATAATGCAAGATCTAATAATTAAGCTCACATGAGACAGAAAGGCATCTTCAGGCAAAGATCGACTACTGTATGTTTGGACCAGTCCTGCACTCAGAAACCTTATGGAGATATATTATGAGCTAATATTATTGCAATTATCAAACAAATTGAAAAACCTAAAATCTAGTTGACAAATTGAAATAATTTATTAAATTAAATTTTCACACATTAAAAGCTCGAGGACAAAAAATACATTATTTGAGCCCAGCAATTCCTTGTCAGATAGAACTGTTCTGGATTTACACTTGAAGCATGATGCCATAAGAAGGACCCAGAAAGCTAAAGAAAAAAAAATGAATAACTAGTTAAGCATTAATTATGTTCTTATGGAATCAATCATCTAAGTTCTTACCAAAATTTAGCAGATACTTTTTAAAGATTCAACAAAATTCCCCAGTACACTCTTCTCCTCAGTTTTTACAAATACCCTACAATAGTTAAAACTCTTTGAGAAAAATAATGTGAATAAATCATTCATTTTACTTAAAATCCCGCCTGTAAAAAGATATGACTTACCTTCTATCAGAAAATGCAAATGAGTCGATCCACAAGCTAGTCGTAACACAAGTACCAAGAATAATAACCATTGTCCATGCAAAATTAGCATGCACGACATGAAACTCTCTGACAGAAACCTAAAAGTCAGTCGGAAATAATCTTAATTAGTAATAAGATCATGAAGCTTCTATGCAAAAAGAGATTGGAGGTTCAGTCCAAAGGAATATAATACATACAATAGCATCAATCCTGAGAGAATGGTGTGGTACAAGAAGTGTATCATGGATGAACAACCAAATCTTCCTGTCCAATTCAATTACCCCACCATGTAAAAAAATTCCGGTAACAATCCCTCTATAGATTCATCGAAAACATTGATTAGTCAGTAGATCACTCCCAATGGGAGCACAAAATGAAATTTTGGTTTTAATTGTAGACGCCAACAAGACGTGTGATTCAGTCCCAACAGCTACCAGTCTTTTTTTCAATCCTAAAAGGTACACTACCTTTCCAACAAGCTTACCGAAAACAGGTCGTCATTTATGAGTAGGTTTGATAAAATAGACTACTTTTGGCGCAGTGAACCGATGCATGTTAGCACATCTGTCACACAAATAGACCACTCATCATTTCATCTCACAAGTTTTACCATTTTCAAACGGAAGAGTGAAAGAAAGGCTAACTGATTTAACTACACAAAATGCCAAGGAACGGGCTTTTACACCCGAATCTTGAGACGATTTAAGTGAGAGAAAAATATCATAGCAAGGATCTGCCCGGGTAAGGGAATCTCCATTGAATAATTTCTAACACTCCTTGACCATGGCCTTGCTTGATTGGAAGATAATTCCAAGCCATTACATTAATCTCTCGGTCTTATTCCAGGATCAAATTCGAGAATGTAGCAACAGATTGATGACGATGAATCAGAGAAAGAGAGGCAGTGATTGAGGCAAGAGCTAGTGTAGTGGTGTGGTCCTCAGAAACAAATTTGACAGTGCCAACGAGGAGCACTGGGATTGAAATCGGGGTAAAGGTTGTACGGCTTGGGTTTGGATTAGAGAGTAGAGACTTCTCAAGTTTGATCCGTTTGGGAGGTCGAGAGGAGGAGAGCTGGAGTGAGGCAGTGCCATTGACGGGGCACGCGAGGCGTATTAGGCCGGAGAGAGAGAGAGATGCTTCTTAGGGTTTCCGCCATGATGCAGCTTAGATAGAAGAACAAATTGGGGAAGGTGAAAATGCCTAGGGTTTAATTGATGATGGGGAGGAGGAGACTGAAGAGGCGGGAAATGGAACTGGACAGCGTTCCAAGATAAACGGAGAGAGGAGGGGAAACGAAATCAACTTTTTCTTTAGGCTAATTTTGATCTGAATCGTTGCATTAGAAATTAACGGTCCGAATTAATAATATAAAAATCCCTTGAATTATATAATTGATTTTTGACCGTAGATCTTTAATTGAACGATTCAGATCAAATTCCACAGAGAGCAAAGAGAAAAAAATCCGCAGAAGATACGAAACCTGTTTTTAATCTATGGAGCACACCTTTAGAAACCGTATCTTCTACACTCATTTTATGAATGTTATCTGCATTCGTTAATTTGAATCGTCTGATTAGATATGAACGATTGACTGAATTATATGATTCAAGATGTTTTTGTATTATAAAAAACATATCGATTCAAATCTAATCTAACAATTTATATTAAATAAATGCAAAGAACATGCATTAAAAATAGGTATATGGATATCGTTTCCACACCTTTAGGCATTAGAAATGGAACCTGTTTTTTAAAGGGCCGAAGGTTTGTCTTGCATTGCACGGCGGTTGTTTTGCAATTGAAATAGGGGGCATGTTTCTTAGTTGGGCTTTCTAGAACCTGAAAATGAAATACATTTTCTTAAAATGTAGGATAAAAAACTTCTTCATTCCAAACCTTGAGCCCATGTAAGTTGTAACTACTTGTAAAAGTTTCTTTCAGAAAATATTAAGGTTTTGATTTATTGTACCTTATAAACTATATGTAGAATATTTATAATATTTGTAACATAATTAATTCTCTCCATTTCTATAAAAAAATCAGAATTTTATTTTTCAACTATTTGCTATTGGATGTAAAATAGTATTTAAATCCCCTTCAACCCTATGAGTATTATGCCAATCTCTAAATCATATCCGAGTGAACTAAACATAGAATAGATGATCCAAATCGACCTTGAGAGTTGACAGTTACTCTGGTTGGTGTCTTTTCACCAAAATGATTGAAACAATTTGTCATATATGCCTCTGTATTTGCTTAATTTCTTTTATAATAAATAAGAAAATTTTACTTTTTCAGTTTACAACGTTTGACAAGAAAAATACATCCATTATATCAATTTGATGATGTCATTAGAAATCATGCCCCTGTAAAAAAATGAATGTTGTTTATTCTTGTTGAGTCCATTAATTTGATGTATATATATGAATAATATATATTCAGATTTAAATTTATTTTAATTAATATATATGTTGTGCAAATAAACATTTGGCAACTTGTTTCTAACAGTAAGGCGCTTGCTTTAAATATATAATCTACAAAAAAATGCTTGTTTGTTTCTAAGTGTTTAATGTAAAATTGCTAACTTTAATAAAATCATTACAATTATAAACTCCTAACTAATAAATTTCTTGGTACATTTGCTAGTTTTATTCAACAAGTACAAAATTACAATTTTCAATGTATGTGATACAAAATGCAATGGCTTCCGTACAATCAGCAAACGACGGCTGTTTCTTGCCAAATACAAACGTACCTAAAAAATATATAATTTTATGTATTAAAAATTAAAACAAACTAAAAATTATTAATCAACTCGTTAATTAAGTATTTACAAATATAATATTTTGTTAAAATTATTTTTTTTAATTTAAAGATTACCAATCGCATAATTATATTTTGCATAATTATATTTTGCATTATTATATGTTTAAAATAACAGAGGTAATGTGAAATCTAATTATCTAAATATTTAAATGTACAATATATATATGCTAAACAAAATTGAATTTTTGAGAAGTTCACAACGAAAAAAATGAAAACACTCAAGTGTAGTGTGCTCTATGCTCTCAATCAGGGGCAAATCCAGAGCTTAATTAAATCTGGACACAATTAGATCTGGACATCGAGGTTGAGATTAAACCCGGCACAAATTCACTAAAATCCATTAAAATATCATTAAAAGCCCATTTTCACTAAAAAAATAACTAAAATACATTAAATTTTGCGTTTTTTGAAAATCAAGTCTGGGTACTTGCCCGTGCTTGCCTCTAAATAGATCCGTCCCTCGCTCTCATGACTCTTTTACTCCTAACTAGTACGATACCCGCGCTATGCAGCGGATAACCTTTCATTTTGTATTGTTTTATTTTATGAATACATTTTTTTAAAGAGATCAAATAAATGAAACAATGAACAATATAAAATAGGGATTGTTAATTTATTTACTTTATTATTTTACGAATGCATTACAATTAAAAAAAATTAGAAATTAAATCAAAGAAACAAAGTACAATAGAAAATAAATATTTGGTTTTCAATCTAATAGATTTCACGTTGCTGTTCTAATTAGCTAAATTGGCATAGCCTTCCAATTATTTTAGTATTAATCGGCATTTGCAATATTCAGTTGGAAAAATTACAGTCTCAATTGGAAAATATTGAGTGCATAATTAAACTATCCGAAATTTCATATAAAACAGAAAAATTGAGTGCCCTACAATAATTCAGTATTTCAATTATGTTTTTTTGGTTGTTTAATTATTGTTTACCCATAAATTAGTTGTATTATCATATTATGCCTCTCAGATTAATAAGTCATATAGTGTATATTATCTTCTTTTTTTTTTGCACAAGACTGGAGTATGAGATCACAAGTAGACTTGGAAAAAATTTATAAATAGTTTACTTTTTTTAGGGACAAAATATCTATTATGCATCCAAACACTGACAATAACATCATTTATTCTCTAGCAAATTATACAAAAAATATGTCCCACTAAAACTCACTCCTTTAGTTAGCTAGGGAATTAAAAGAATATCAATTTGTTTATTGGCATGTAGCAGCAGCTTGTGGAGAGCAATAAATTCAATTGATTTTATGAACCTCTTGTCTTTTTTTAATGCACTTGCTAATTCCAAGACAATTAATTTTTTTTAAACTTGAAAGGAAGGGTAATTTATAAAATTCTCCAAACAGGAGGGAGGTGAGAAACAATTAAAATTTTCTTTTTTTGTACGCAAGCGGAAGACCAAAGTATAAGGGAATTGAAAGTCTAAAATTGAGCGGTTGTGATCGAAAGAAATAAAAATCTTACGTTCTGTATTGATCTGAGAGGTGAATAGAGGTTTGGAGTCAAAAACTCTAATCTCTTTTTATTAGTAGCAAGGATTAATCTAGAATAACAATAGATATGGACTCAGTAATAACAAAATAATAACAACAACAACAACAACAATAATAATAATAATGAGCTAAAAATGATCTTCTAAGCATTCTAAAAATGTCAAATCTTCTATGAGTTTTTCCATATTCTCATTGATCTTGACCTATAGTCTATGTTGCACGGGTGCATGTGCGGCTATCGTATCTGATACGATGCGAGTGCCACGTTACACCATTATAAAATAATAAAAAATCACATTATGTATTAAAGTATCTCCATAAAAATAATATTGAAATAAAATCATTGTTTTATAATAAAATAATATATATTACAAAATAATATATATAATTTGTAACACTTGGAAAACACAAAAACAACATTGTCCTAGATTATATATGCCAAATTTTGAGTATCTTGACAGCGAATCTAGCTGTTAGTAAAAAATATTAAAATAAATGGATACGCCAACTGAAGTATTTCATGTGTATCGATATCGAATACGTATCCGATACTTACGAGATAGTTTCAAAAAATCCGGAAAACCTAGCCTATAATTCATGTTCCAAGTGTCTCTTTTCCCACCTTTATACGACCTGTAATTTAACGCATAAAACAAATATAATTATTTTGTATCTTTTAAATGAATTATTGTACGTCAAATTTTGTCGTATATTATTATCATGTCTTCATCATTTCCAAAAAACAATATATATTTGCGTTCAAATTTTACTTAAATACGATATATTTTTCTATAACGTATATATGTTTTCCATTTGTAATATATATCTAAACTTTTATTCCATAATAATATTTTTTTCGTTGCACAGTCTGATGAACAACCCTAGTTATCGTATTAGGCTTTGTTTTTTCTTTCTTTTTCATATTTTTTTTGTTTTTTTCTATTTGAAATTAAGCCTGTAGGAAGATTTGTGTTGTTCCTTTTTGAATGCCTTTTTAGTTATATTTGCGGTTGCGGTCTTGTAATGCTATGCAATGCCACCTAATGAGTTATTAGGAGTTTGAATTTATAACCTTTTAAAAAGTATCTTAATTAATTATCACTATACTATTAAGTCATTTGTCAAATTCTAACTAGAGAAAAAAAATTAGTTTTGCAAGTTTTATTCATTTTTTCAAATGGTACTACTTTATATATACTAGTCATTTATTTACCCCCAAGGCCATTTTGTGATCGCCCAAAATTCGTTTTATATATTCTTTTTAATTTTAAAGAGCCTTTTAACAATACCATTTGCATTTAACTTTGAAGGAAGCACAGATAGCAAATATAGGAGATGAGAAGCTATCATCAAATATATATACGGTACACTTTTTCTTCAACCAAATAATACAAGAAAATAAATAATGAGAAAAATGTACTTTTTGCTCAAGATAATATTCCAACCTAACGTTTATATTTTTTCTAAAAGAATATCAATGCGACTTGGGAAAAAAAAGGAAAACAAAACAGAAAAAAAAAACAATTGGAAACTTTAATTCTGATCAAATATAATTAAACAAACAACGAATTAAATGACTACATACACACTTGTACCAATCCCCCAAAAAATATAGATGAACAAATTAATACAAACTTATGTTATATGTATACCACATAAAAATTATCTAATAAAACCTATAATACAATCTACATTATAAATTCCACTATTCTTTATCCATGCAATGATTCTTTGTCACCATGGCCATCTCAAGCCGCATACAACTTTGAAAGAGTTCTCAAGAGGATAACCCTTAACCTTAATTGTTGAATGTAATCAGCTGTACGAATCAAAAGTTGATCGGCCGGCACGCCTCGACTACCTGGTACTAGCCTCTGAAGCTCTCTCACCTTTCTTCTTAGAGAAGATGCCACGTGTCGCATTTCTCTTCTCCGACGAACACCTCCCTGTCTCTTGAGGTGTTTACATTGTCTCTCCATTGCAACAGAAAGAGCAAAAGAAGGCAGAGAGAGAGAGAGAGAGAGAGAGACGGTGGTCTGATGAGGTTGTGAGGAGAGAACATGAGGAGTACTTTATAAGAGAGAAGGAGGCCATGCCATGTGCGCCGAGCCGCCTACCAGAAAAAAGTTATGGCTGAACATGTTCTAATTTAAAAAATTGCAATCATTTGATTATGTTTAGTATAAATATTATGAAAAATTAATGTTGAGCACTAATGGAATTATAATTTGTGTGATAAATATATAACTTGTTAATATGGTAAAGTTTATTGATGGATATTAGATGATTTTCTATATATTAATTACGATTAATAAACGAAATAATTCTAATTTGCTAGCGATTTCACTAGCAACAATTTAGAACTCATTTGCTTTTCTGCAATTAAGTTTGATTTTTTTTTTCTTACTGCGGCTGTTTTTAGAGCCTCCAACCGAAGTGGAAATATTTATGAAGAAAGGCTAAATTCTTAAAACATATATTTATGACAAATTAAAATAGTTTTAGATATAACAAAGTTGAAAAGAAAACATGTTTCTTTTTCGAAATAATTACATACATTATATGACATAATATTGTCTATGAGGTTCTGAAACAATATTAATTTAAATGGGGTATATATTTTTGTATTTTATGCTTTGAGAAATCTTTGGACGGAAAGAGATCTTCTACCGTGCAGCAAAAATACTGCGCGTGCCGCATGACAAATCTCAATTTTTAATTTACATCGAGATTCGTGCGAACTAAATTTTATAATATCAGACTTTCTAAATCAAATCTAAACCGTTCGTAACCTACAATAGAAAATTTGAACCGTTCATCTCTGCGGTACGGCAAAAGAATTGCTTCCCCTTTGGACAGGTAATGCTGGAGATTTCTCATAGCTTTTTCGGGTAAACGTCAAAAGCTGAAAGCGCTTTGCTTTCTGCCACGTTGTACAACATACACGTGTTCATGCACTGCATTAATTAATATCGAGTCGCCAACTCGATCGCCACCACAAAACTATCTTCCTTCTTAATTACCTGTACACAGTTTGAGAAGTTATTTCCAGTAGATATTATTTGACTTCATGGATGACGTTACTATGTATCATTTTCTGACATTCAGGCACGGTTCACGAATGAACAGTGCCGTTTTTTTTTTTCGCCAAACACTTGCCGCGTGTTTTCTCTGAACCCCGTTATTTTTTTGCCAACGCTTGCCGCATGTCTTCTCAGAACCCCTGGAAAATTTCAAAAATGACCATATATATTAAAAACAATTTAGAAATGACCATGTAAGATTATTTTTTTTAGGAATAACCATCATTTCGAACCCTCCTAAAAAAACCTGTGCATCTATGTAGTAATCATATTTCGCATGACGCATGATGCAAGATGCATGACGCAGGGTTATGTCGCATGACACATGACGCAGGACGCTGCAAGTTGCATGACGTTAGAGGAAAGACGCACGATGCATAACGTATGACGCAAGACACATAACACATCATGCATGATGCAAGACGTCAGACACATGATGCATGAAGCATGACGCATGACGCATGATTCATGTTGCATGACGCAGGACGCTACAAGTTGCATGACGTTAGAGGAATGACGCACGATGCATGACGTATGATGCAAGACACATAACACATCATGCATGATGCAAGACGTCAGACGCATGATGCATGGCGCATGACGCATGACACATGATGCATGACGCATGACGCATGTTGCATGATGCATAACGCATGATGCATGTTATGTGATGCATGACGTAAACACATGATGTTGCAAGTCGCATGACGTTAGAGGAGCAACGCAGGACGCATGACGCATGACGCATGACGCATGACGCATGATGCATGACGCTTGATGCATGAAGCATGATGAATGACACATGACGTTAGCTGCATGACGCAAGCCGAATGATGCAAGATGCATGACGCATGACGTCAGACGCATGACATATGACGCACGATGCATGACGTAAGTCAAATGACATTAGAGGAATGATGCATGGCGCATGACATGGCGCATGACACATGACGCACAATGCATGACACATGACGAAAGATGCATGATGCATGACGCATGACGCATGACGCATGACGCATGACACTTAACGCATGGCGAATGACGCACGATGCATGATGCATGACGCATGACGGTACATTACAGATGACGCATGACACTGCAAGTCGCAAGACGTTAGAGGAATGACACATGACGCATGGGTATGTCGCATGACGCAATGCGCATGGGTGTGTCGCATGACGCATGTTGCTTGACGCATGATTCATGTTGCATGACGCAGGACGCATGACGCTGCAAGTCGCATGACGTTAGAGGAATGACGCACAATGCATGACGTATGACGCAAGACACATAACACATGATGCATGATGCAAGACGTCAGACGCATGACACATGGCGCATGGTGCTTAACGCCTGACGCATGATAAATGACGTATGTCGCATGATGCATGACGCATGACGCATGACGCATGTCGCATGATGCATGACGCATGAAGCATGTCGCATGATGCATGACGCATGAAGCATGTCGCATGATGCATGACGCATGATGCATGTTATATGATACATGACGTAAACGCATGATGTTGCAAGTCGCATGACGTTAGAGGAGCAACGCATGACGCATGACGCATGACGCATGATGAATGACGCATGACGTTAGCGGCATGATGCAAGCCGAATGATGCAAGACGCATGACGCCTATGGCGAATGACGCACAACGCATGATGCATAATGCGTGACGGTACATTACACATGACGCATGACGCTGCAAGTCGAAAGACGTTAGAGGAATGACAAATGACGCATGACATCGTCGCATAACGCATAACACATGACGCATGATGCATGACGCATAATTCATGGCACATGGAGCATGACACCGGACGCAAGACGTACAACGCATGATTCATGACGCTTGACACATGGCATATGACGCATGTTGCATGACGCATGATGCATGCCGTGAAATGAAAGACGCGTGACGTATGACGCATGATATATGACGCACGACGCATGATGGATGACGTTAAACACAAGCCGCATGACGTATGACGCATGACATATGGCGCATGACACATGACGCATTTTGTATAATGAATGACGCACCACGCATGACGCATGATGAAAGATGCATGACGCGTGACGCATGACGCACGACGCGTGACGCCTGACGCATGACGCACGACGCGTGACGCATGACGCATGTCGCATGACGCATGACGCATGACGCATGGCGCATGGCGCATGACGCATGACGCATGGAGCAAGACGCAAGACGCAAGACGCATGATGCATGACGCATATCACATGTCACATGTCGCATGATGCATAACGCATGACACATGACGACATGACGCATGATGCGTGCCGCAAGACACAAGACGCATTGCGCATGACACATAATGCATGAGGCATAAAACATGACACATGACGCATGACGCATGACGCATGGCGCATGGCGCATGGCGCATGGCGCATGGCGCATGGCGCATGGCGCATGGCGCATGGCGCATGGCGCATGGCGCATGGCGCATGGCGCATGGCGCATGGCGCATGGCGCATGGCGCATGGCGCATGGCGCATGGCGCATGGCGCATGGCGCATGGCGCATGGCGCATGGCGCATGGCGCATGGCGCATGGCGCATGGCGCATGGCGCATGGCGCATGGCGCATGGCGCATGGCGCATGGCGCATGGCGCATGGCGCATGGCGCATGGCGCATGGCGCATGGCGCATGGCGCATGGCGCATGGCGCATGGCGCATGGCGCATGGCGCATGGCGCATGGCGCATGGCGCATGGCGCATGGCGCATGGCGCATGGCGCATGGCGCATGGCGCATGGCGCATGGCGCATGGCGCATGGCGCATGGCGCATGGCGCATGGCGCATGGCGCATGGCGCATGGCGCATGGCGCATGGCGCATGGCGCATGGCGCATGGCGCATGGCGCATGGCGCATGGCGCATGGCGCATGGCGCATGGCGCATGGCGCATGGCGCATGGCGCATGGCGCATGGCGCATGGCGCATGGCGCATGGCGCATGGCGCATGGCGCATGGCGCATGGCGCATGGCGCATGGCGCATGGCGCATGGCGCATGGCGCATGGCGCATGGCGCATGGCGCATGGCGCATGGCGCATGGCGCATGGCGCATGGCGCATGGCGCATGGCGCATGGCGCATGGCGCATGGCGCAAGACACATGACGCATGCCGCATTACGCATGTCGCATGACACATGACACATAATCTATGATGCACGACGTGAGACGCACGACGTATAAGACAAATCGCATGTCGCATGACCCATGGCGATTGACGCATACCTCATGAATGAAGAGTGTTTTAGTTTTTAAGATACTCATGTCTCATCGACTGTCATTGTTCATAGTTTTTTTAGCTTTTTTCTGCCATTTTTTTGTTTTTATATTAATTAAACGGTTTGTTATAATTTTATTATTGTAACACGAAAGTTCAAAATTTAACTTTTTTGCGCGGAGCGCGAACACATATATCTAGTTTGGTCTAACTCTGACTCGTGTTATTAATAGATTATAGGCTGCACAAAATAACAAAGAAAAATGTTATCTTGCTTAATTACATGTATTGTTGAGATTTTAAGCAGGGCGGAGACAAGGGGTCTGGGGGATTCCATCACCTCTAATATTTTCGCACAAAGTTCATAGTCAGTGTTTTTTCAAATGTTATATTATTTCATGGTTATTGACAGATCTAACCATCCCAATAAAATTCATAGACAATATGTTAGATATGAACTACCTCCATCTTAATCTAAAATCCTGCCTCTGCCACTAATTTTGTAACATGGTTATTGACATATTTAAGAGTACTATCGAGAAAAATAATTTGATCGATCAACTTGATTTTGTAACACATTCATTTTATAATTGTAGCATCATTCTCTCTTTATGAAAATAAGACATGATTGGCACAACTAATTTTAAGATTGCAAGAAATAAAATATGAGTTTAATTTGTCAAACCATATTTGTGGTGATTGTTTTAGTTCATAAATCATTTTTTAATTACACACTTGTTAAGGATCTTCTCTCTCTTGTGTCATGTAAATTTCTTCATCCAGTATTTTTTAGAATTTTTTTGATCTATTTGAAATAAGGTTCAACAACACTGGTAATGTAAAACATAAACGGAGTAATTTGCATAAGGTCCATTCTTTTTTATTTTAAATCTTACAAAATTTTGATACGAAGAACTTATCGATCAACTTAAATCAAAATTTTGAACTGAAAAAAATATAATTTGAACCATAACAATTTCACACTTGTCAAACTAAAGGAAATAGAGAAGAAGAATAATGAAAATAATTTGATTCATTGATTTCACTTGTCATCTACAATTATAATCGAGAGATTTATATAGAAAATATGATGTCATCTTTGTGACAGCTAAGCAGTCTAACTAAATAACTAATTACAATTAATGTTCTGTAAGAAACTCTTCTAACAAACTTCTTTAGTTCATTATGTTATTACAGTTTTGAATTTGCCGCCATGATTGTGCTCTTCATTCTTGTATTGATTGAAGTTGTTTATTCATGTAGTTAGCGTTAGGTGGTAAGACTAATACCTTTGGTGTTGAGACTAACTCCTTTGGTGTTAAGACTAATCTCTTTTGATGTTGAGAATAACTCCTTTGGTGTTTTACATTCTATCGCCCCTAATCAAAGTCACTGTATGCATGTAGTCTGAGAGAGTCTGAGTTTTTTAGGTGATTACCATGATGCAAAGTACCATTGATGTACCTCAAAATACGTTTAATTGCCTGCCAATGTAAATCAGTGAGTTGTGCAATGAATTGAGAGACTTTGTTAACTACAAGTTGTAAGTCAGGTCTGGTGATTGTGGCATACTGAAGTGCTCCAACTGGACCTATAGATTGTAGGATCTGAGAGGATAATATCATCATGTTTGGATAGTTGAGTGCCAGAAGGTAAGAGAGTTGCATAATTTGGCCTTATCCATGTTTGTTCTTGCTAGGATGGATTTGAGGTACTGAGTTTGAGTCAAAATAATTCCATTGTTTACATGATTAACTTGTAACCCAAAAAAATGACTCGATTTGCCTAGATCTTTGATGAAAAAATTGCTCTTGAGATGTTGCAATAAGGATTGAATCATGGTGGAGCTACTTTCTATGATGATAATATCATCAACATATACTAAAAGACATAGCACATGCTCTTTAGTTTTGAGAATAAAGAGAGAGGAGTCAACTTGAGAGCAATACAAGTTTTAGCTTTGTAGAAAACTTTTCAATCTCCGAAATTGAGCAATTGAGCGATTCACAAATAACAAATTACAAGAATAGTAAAGATAGAGAGAGAGTAAAGAGCAAGAGAAAATGCAAGAGGCTACACCACTATACGTACACGGTAAACAGTCTGATTGACTACACAATCAAGGACAATGATGCATTACTTGACAACACAAATGTAATGCACCAAAGGATAGAAACTAGCAAACAAAAGAAGTGTTCTCGGATTGACAATTTGACAATAGAAGCTATCTTAATTCTCTTAGGTTTAGGTAGATGTAGGAGAAGGCTTTGTTGCTCTTTCTGGTGCTCAATTTGATGCTTGAAAGCTTGTGGGGGGTTTCAGATGTCTTCATGGTTCGTATCTCCAATGTATATATAGGATGAGCACTTCTTGGAGTCTTGGAGTCTTGAAAATGGCCTAAAGCGTTACACTCCTATGTGATGCATTATGGAATCCATTACAATGGGTTGCCACCTTTCCAGAATTGCCCTTATGTGCTTTTCTGACTATCTTCTGGCCATCTTGAGATGGAACCCATTACAACCTGTTGGGAACTCATTATGACGGGTGGGCATGGCATTATAACGCCTTTGTAGAGCATTACAGTAACGCATGGCCCTGGAAATCCCTTCTTTGCTTAGCTCTTCTCCTTCTAACTCGTTGTGTCGGGTTGGGCACCCGTTATGATGGGTTGTAGACCTGTTGTGACGGGTTTGGGAAGCGTTACAGCAACACTTGGCTCTGTGAAGCTTGTTCTTGAAGTTTTGTGCATGTTTGACCCTATGCAACATCATGTTGTACCTGTGTTAACCTGCATCTCACCAGAACTCAATTGTGTAAGGTTAGTATTGATTTGTTTTGCAAATTGTCAAAGAAGAGATGAGTTTAATCCAACATCTTGTAGATCGTCTCCTATAAGTCACCATGCAGAAAGGCATTGTTGACATCTTGTTGGTGAAGAGATCATTGTTGGAAGAGAGCAAGAGTAATGATCACTTTTATAGTTGTTAATTTAAGACAAATGAGAAGATCTCAAAGTAATCTAGATCTTCTTCCTGTGTGTATCATTTGGCTACAAGTCTGGCCTTGTGCCTAGATATAGTTTCATCAGCATGTCTTTTGGTTTTGAAGATCCATTTACAGCCAACAACATTAGTGTCTGGAGGAGCTGGTATGAAGTGACCATGTGTCATTTTGCGCTAAAGCATCAAGTTCTTGAACCATTACCTCATGCCGAACATTACACTTCACTGCTTTGAGTAAAGCAAGAAGGATCAGAATCGTCAGTTATAGGATCGGCTTGTGTGGCATGGTACAATTGATGATCTGGAAACTGCTTTGGCTTGAGACTTGATGTTTTGTGCCTAGTTATCATTGGATGAGATGAAGTAGATGTTATTGCTGAATCATGATGTGATGGAGAAATTGTTGATACTGTTTGAGGTAATGGTGAAGTAGGTTGTGTTGGTGGAGTATGTGGTAAGATTATAGGACCAGCTGAGGGTAAAATGAGTAATATTGTGTTCAGAGGAGAAAGATTGTGAAGAATTAGAAGTTATAGTGACTTTAGCAAATGAGTAATGTAGTTCATTGAATTGTACATGATTCTTGATACTTAACTGCTAAACCAAGTTCTACAATGTTCATGTGCTTACGTTCAGCTAAGCCATTTTGCTCAGGAGTATAAGGACAAGAGATATGAAAAATAATCTCAGGAAATTGAGTTCTAATTGGAGAGAATTCAATTTCACCATCACGTTGAACAATTTTGATCTTACAAGATAAAATATTTCCTACTTTTGCGTTGAAACAGGTAAAAATTCTGGAGACATCTGACTTACAAGAGCACAGTAAAGCCAAGCAAACCTAGAGAACTGATCAAGCAAATGTATAAAGGGGAGCTTGTGAGCATCGGCTTGAGAGCAGTCTGTACAAGTCTTCTATGCCAAGTGTCCAGAGAGGTGTGAACAACTTGCAAAAGAAGATGGCTATTGTTTGGAGAGTGAAGCGGATAGAGTCCATCATGGATTGATCCATGGATCAGTGTCTAGAGTGTGATATTGTCCTTCACAAAGTATTTGGAGTCAAAAAACTCATTTGTGACATCATTGTCTTTTAGCAATTGAGAAATGTTAAGTAAATTGTTTGTAATGGAAGGCACAAAAAGAATATTGTTAAGTTTCAAAATATTGCCTAAGGTGTGAATAATTAAAGAACCAGTGTGAGAAATTTTCAAACATGATCCATTACCCATGTGTACCATATCAGTGTCAGAGTAGACGACACTAGAGGAGAGATTGTTGAAGTCATTGGTTACATGTGTTGTTGCCCCAGTGTTGTTTTGATTAGATCTATTTCCAGCATAAAAGATTGAGTGAGACTGAGAGTCAATATCAGAAGGAGTTGATTTTTGTTTCTGCATAGTTAGATGTGCCATAGAGGAGGACAGTGAGGTAAGACTGGCTTGTTGTCGTGCCTCATGTGAGAATAAAAGACTCCTCAGTTCTGACATTGTAACTAACTCATATCGAAGAGAGATAGTTGTAATAAAATTATCAAATTTTGTATCTAACCCTTGCAAGGTGTAGAGTACTAGTTCTTGATCTAAGATTTCAGAGCCAATGCTTCTTAGTCAATCTGCTAGTCCCTGCATGTGCTGAAGGAATTGAGCACATGTAGTTCCTCCATTTTTGGAGGTTTGAAGCTTCAGCTTGAGTTCCAACACTATGGCCATGGAAGCAGAGGTGTGTAGCTGGTTGATCAGTCCAGAATTGCCTGGAAGTCTCACAGTTGATGACTTAAGCAAGGATCGAGGGAGAAATAGAATTAAAGATCCAGTCAAGAACAAGTTGATATTGTTTGTGCCAATTGGAAAATTCAGGATTCATGGAGGATCCTTTTTGTTGATGTTATCGTAGGAGATGGAGGTTCTTTTGAGACGTCAATGAAGCTGAATAGCTGATGAAGCCATGATCTCGTAAGATAGCGAGGACCTGAGATTTCAAGAGAAGGTAATTGTTAGAGTTTAGAGTTGTGTTGATCTGATGAGTGAATTGTATTGTTTGATTTGGAGTTTCTGAACTCGCCATTGTTGACGATTTAAGGTTTATTGAATCAATTTGAGGAGTAAAATAATGTTTGCTCAGAGCGACCCTCTGATACCATAAATAAAAGACATAAGAAGAATAATGAAACTGATTTGATTCATTGAATTCAATTGTCATCTACAATTACAATCAAGTGATTTATATAGAAAATATGATGTCATCTGTGTGACAACTAAGCAATCTAACTAACTAGCTAATTACAATTAATATTTTGTAAAAAAATCTACTAACAAACTTCTTTAGTTCATTCTGTTATAACAGTTTTGAATTATTTACCTTGATTGTGCTCTTTATTCTTGTATTGATTTGGAGTTGTCCATTTATGTAGTTAGCGTCAAATGGTAAGACTAACACCTTTGATATTGAGACTAACTCCTTTGGTGTTGACACTGACTCATTTGATGTTGAAATTAACGCCTTTTCTATTGAGACTAATCTCTTTTGGTGTTGATACTAACTCCTTTGATGTTTTACATTCTACATAGACCATTATCACAGTAAAAAGAATAATTACTATTTTTTAGTTGCAAATTTAGCCTCTGTATAAGATATATAATTAATGATGAATTGTTGATGTAGAGACTCCAACCTTATTATTCAATATATATAATATACTATTAGGTTGCTAAATCGTATTAATTTAATTAAAAATTGGATCATCAATAA
Organism: Eleocharis quinqueflora; assembly: GCA_964058865.1. Taxonomy (NCBI): domain Eukaryota; kingdom Viridiplantae; phylum Streptophyta; class Magnoliopsida; order Poales; family Cyperaceae; genus Eleocharis; species Eleocharis quinqueflora. The sequence continues at coordinate 33,545 of CAXKVX010005078.1, forward strand.
TTCAGTAGTTGAAGCGTTTGTGCCATACAGTAAGCATACACGAACCAACACGTTGCAAACTGCCTTAAAACGACCGGACCACTCTAACATAATTAAAGATCACGACATGGCAACATATATAATTGACATGTATGTATACATCCTTTGCAAATAATCCATATTAGCCAAGTTGGCTAGCTCCCTTATTATTCGCTTATATAATTTACGACAATTTATGCTTACTAGATTGTACCTGGTCAAGCATGTGCGTAGAGCCTGATACGCTCCCTTCCCCCAAAAAATAGGCCTCACTTGCCTGCTTTTGGCGCCATATATGATATATATATACAGCCATGCATATCAGCTATATATTATTATACGTCTAAAAATTAATAAATACATGTCGAGAGTTAGTAGGAAGGAAGGCAATTCAATCTGTCATGCATCATGCATGCATAATCAAGCTATACTATACAAACTAGTTATTATATATGTATGAGAAATTAAGTGCGGTTAGTTAATATCTCAAGACCTAGTCCTTTAGGCCATGCATGAAATCTCTACACGACCAATATTGTGTCAACACATAAGTTATTTTTTTCAGGGGCTGATAATGACCCCCCAACTCATCGGCACTTAATCAGCAACTGCCAACATATTACAGTTTTTTAAAAATAATTAAGAGCTAATTGCCAACATAATACATTTTTTTTTTAATTTTGGTTCCTATATATATAGAAAAAGTTCCCACTTTAACATAATTACTGGAGTAAATGAATTTTATAGGATGTTTTATTGAGAAGAGATTCAATGTCTATGATTTTGGTGTCACATCAATGTTCATAAAAAATATTGTATGTGTTAAAAAATATTGCATCATTTCAATTTTATTTCAATAATCATCAAGAGCTAACAAAATCAATAGTACAAATTAAGAGATTTAACCGTCTTTCTTGATGGTTATTGAAATGAAGTTAAAATTGTACAATTTTTTATAGATATGTATTTAGAATGATTTGAAATACATCTAGGAATTTACATTTCAAAATCTAAGTTCTGAACAAAAAAAATAAACACGACGGGCACCGATGAACATGACATTCGATCCCTTCTCTATTTTATAAATTAAATATTTCATCAATGCGATGTTGAAGAATATGTCTCTCTAGGCTCCTTTCCTATTAAATAATAAAACAATGTTGGTAACTGTTGAAATTTTAGAATCCTAAAAGGTGAAGCCAGTATTTTTCTTTAATCCAAAATGAAGAACATCTTACTCTGTACCAGACAAAACCAAAGGCAAAACCAAGTTCATTAGTACAACCTAATTTCTAACAATGAAAACATTCATAAAATTTATACTTGAAGCGTTGTTTAGCCTATCGCAGACTATTTAAACTTGATCTCCAAAAACTTTTTGAGTTAGTAATAAACACATATATACAATGACAATTTCATATTGGCTACATATAGAACAAATAAATTTGACATGATGATTGTTATTATTTTGGAATGGATATCAATTCTTGTGCACTAATCATTGTACACGAGGAGGTAGAAAAGGGAGGTGGGGGACCATCGGTTTGATAACATGGCAAGTATAGGCTATGCATGACATGATGCATATAGTAGTGGAAATGTGGGGGGTTGATATATAGATGACACTTCATTAATTGAGCTTTTTCTTTTTACCAATGCATAGTCTGGCTAGCTGTGTATTGTTGTAACGGGACGGTGCACATGCTAGCACATGCTCTCTCAACGGCTCAACCCCACCTCCCTTCTAGCTACGTACCTATCCACAACTTCAAGCTAATTCAGCTAGTGTGTGTGCAGTGTGTGCTCAAACCAAACGACTCCTGCACACACATGTACGTTTGGCTACACTGCCATATATATATTGACATATTGTGCAGAAATAATTTCATTTGGCCTATATCAAATTTGGATGTATTTTGAATTAATTGTAGAGTTGAGATAAGGTTGAATAAAACAAACTATATGTTTCAAGATCAATTTTATATTGGACAATTCAATTTGTTTTGACTGAATAGTTAATCACTATGCGTTCAAATTACTTGCAAGCACATATCAAAAGGATTACAGGGAAGATCATTGGACAACTGTCAAGAACATCATTAAGTATTTGAGAATGACTAAGGATTTGATTTTGGTCTATGGCGATTAGGAACATCTCGCAGTTATGGGGTACTGCGATGCTAGTTTCCAAACGACTGTGATGACTCAAAGTCACAAACGGGATACGTATACATGCTCAATGATGGAGCTATTTGTTGGAAGAGTTCCAAGCAATATAATACGACTGACTTCACTGTTAAGGCAGAGTATATGACTGCTTGCGAGGTAAGCAAAATGAGAGTTCGTTGAGAACGATGACATTGTGCAAAGTAGGTACAGACAGCTACACAGCTGATCTGCTAACAAAACCACTTTCATTGGCCAAGCATGCGAGGCATTTTCGTGCTATGGGTATACGATGCATCAGGGACTGGTACGAGATACTTAATTGGCTCTAGCATGATCATATATGATGTAATAGAGCTTGATACGAGGTATCTATTTAATCATGGTATGAGGTACTTGATTGGCTCTAGTTCAAGTAGGAGATTGTTAGTGTAGTGACCTAGAGGACAAATTAATCATTTGTGATGGTACTCTTGTTTAGTATTATGCATTGGATGATTTATATCATTTTGTTCCTTGAGTTTTATATATTTCATAGATTATTTCAGTTGAGGACTTGAACTGTGCAACTTTATGATTGATTATTAAAACTCTCAGTAGTCCCTAGTTATATATTATTAGCATGGAACACTGAATGATTATATATAGACTAGTATGTGAATTAATGTGAGATCATGTTTCACAAATCACTGATACGAGATATATGTTTAATCACATAAATATACATGTACGAAGTACATGATATTGGACATGACCCATCTTGACTTGCTGTAGAGATTGTGTTTGTGTCATTAGCATAATCATAAATTAGTATTGATTATATTATCTGAGATATCATAATTTTAGATAATTAATGTATATTTTGCGCGATTATCAAACGCTGCTTTTAACCGAGGGCTATAAAGATAATTTTCGAATATATATACATAAATTATGCTAGAAGTTATGGATAGTCAATAGAATATATTTGTTCGTCTCATTTCATATGAGATTAGTGATATCTATGGGTCCCTTGATGCAGTGATAATTGTTATGCATGTATTTGTGATAATGTGATGATACAAATAATAATTATGCTCTCAAGATCAAGAAAATCATTAATGGTCAAGGATGACACATTCCTACGTTTGACATCAATCAATGGATATTATGTGACAAATGAATCAGTACAAAAGAATAAAAGATCACGATTCATCTGTGTTTGATCAGGTGATCATAATGAATTACTAGATGCCAATTATAATTTATAAATTAATGTATTTTAATTTATTACTGATCATGACATGGATCCTATTGGGTCGTTATATTTGACAAATTAAAGCATAGAACAATTAATTAATTATGTGGGACATGATGAATTATATTTGAATTGGATAAATTTGGGCGAGGCCCAAATTATGAAAGAGATGTACTTGGGCTCGGGGTGGGACTCAGCCCATGAGAGGAATTAAATTTGGCAGTTTCTTGCGCAAGGCAAGTTAACTCCTCAACTTTCTGATTTCTTGTGCAAGGCAAGTTAACTCAACTCCTGATTTCTTGCGCAAGAAATAATTAAATGTATTCTTAATATTAATTCTTGCGCATATAAATGGATGAGGAAGCATAAATCCGGAATAAGACTTTTGAGGACTTTCGATTTTCTTTTGGAAATTGAAAGGGTGAAATTGTGAGTAACAAGAGAGAGTTTTCACTTCTCTTCAATCCAATTCAAATAGATTCAATTCTCCTCTCATGTGTTGAGAAGAAAAGGACATTTGAAATCCTTGTTCTTTTGAAGGTCTAACATCCTCGCTTCTACTGTCAAGGAGTGCACGTGGTAGAGGCTTCACGCTTGGGAAGTGATACGCCGTAAAGGCGTATATGAATTTTAGGGTTTTAGGTGCTAATTAAACTAAATTCATCTTGTTTTATGTTTATTTTGCTTTGATTAGCGTGCAAAACCTCGCACTGTCCAGTTTTCTTTATTTCATGATAGGTACAAGAGATTTGGAGCGAAACAGAGCTTGGATAGCACACCAGAGTGACAAATGGAGCAAAACAGACCTCAGAGTGCATGTTTGCGGGCCGCAAGTCAGTACTCAGAGGCGAGTTCAGAGGTCTACAGCACAGTTTGCGGGTCGCAAGAATCTACTGAGGGACGCAAACAACAATGCAAAAAAGGTGCAGAAATTCCAGAGAAAACCAGAGAGAACCACGTTATCGTTTGCGGGTCGCAAAGAATTTCTGTGGGCCGCAAAAGTTTCGACGCTGGCTCATTTTCTTCCTTATTTGAAGACCAAGGCAGCCATGGGGTTACCTTATCTGGGTTCTTTTCTTCTTCCTCTGGATCGGAGACTGTTTTAGAGGCGATTTCTGAGAGAGAAAAAGGTTTTTCAAGGCGATTCAAGGCAAGAGAAGAGGATCTACACAACGGTTTTCGATTTTATTGTTCTCTTCCCTTTCTCATCTCTCTTGTGATGTATTTCTTTATTCTCTTGTGCTTGTTTGTGCCATGAGAGGCTAAATACCTCTCTAGAGGCTTATGATTGATGTACTTGTGAATTTGCAACGCTTTATTGATATATCATTTGTCGGTTTTGTCTCTTTTGTGATATTTTAATAATTTACGGTTTTAGTGAAAAATTGGGAAACTTGATTGCTATAACCTTGAACTGAAAAGAGATACTTGTGTGTTGATTGGAACCGAGAGGAATAGTCATTACACTCGGGGATTTTAGGAATTATTTAGGAATATTTCCCATAGCGTAATTGCACGGTAATTGAACTGAATAACGACTATTGCGGCTTGTTCCAAAATTGCAAGCACAAGTTAAGTTAGACTAATCATCAACTTAACTTGTGATTCTAGAGATATCAATTGGAGAAATCTAGAAATTGATATCTCTTGTTGTATGCCTTTTCCCAAACCGATCAATTGTTATTTCAATAATTATCTTTAGTTAAACAAGTGCTAAAAGTCCTAAGTCTCTAGACTTCATCTTATATATCTCACAAATTGTCATTTTACTTGTTTTGTTATTTCAATTGCAAAAATAGGATTAAAATAAACAAACAACAACTCCACTTTTTAATTGCTTTAATTGTTAGGGTTTTTAATTATAAGGTTAGTAGAGATCAAATTGTCCCTGTGTTCGATCCCTAAACGTACTCACGACAGTTGTACACTTGCAACTCAAATTCGATATTTAGGGTAAAACTTGAGATTAATTATATTGCAAAATACTGCATCAAGTTTTTGGCGCCATTACCGGGAACAACGGTATCTTTACTCTTCTAAATAATTAGGAACCTAAGCAATAATTCTTTTATTCTTTGTTACTTGAAAACTGTTGCTAATTTGCTTGAACCTCCTCTACTCTTTTGCTTGTAGGACCGAATTCTAGAAAACGAGGGCACAAGTACACCACTCCACCAAACTCGTGTGGTTTCCCAGCCTAACTCATCGGAAATCATTCTAGCAAGAGAAAGAGCACGAGCAAACCCGAGACTACTGCATCTTCTACAACCAAGGCATCTCGACATGGACGAAGATGATTTGAATGACACGGCAACCCTTCAAGCGCGCATTGCGGATCTCACAACTGCACTCAATAGGAGGAATGCCGAGGCACTCAACCATGACCCAAACCGACCACTGAGGGAGTATACCGCTCCGAGGGCCGATGGAATCCAACTGGGGTACACGGTGCCCAACATTATGGCAGATGAGTACCAGATTCCTTCGGGGTGGCTCAACTTAATCCAGCGCACCCCCTTTCATGGCTTAGCACATGAGGACGTCGTACAACACTTGGCCAACTTCAAGGAGCTATGCGGTACCCTCAAAATCCGCACCTTGAACTAAGAGGATCTGCAAAGAATGACTTTCACCTTCATGTTGGCCGACCAAGCTAAAAACTGGATGAGGAGCCAGTGGCCCGAGAACATGGATACCTGGCCGAAGATTTCCAACGCCTTCCTAAACCAATTCTTTCCACCAGGCAAAACAAACGGCATCCGACATCAAATCCACAACTTCAAGCAAGCTTATGATGAAACCTTGGCTGACGCGTGGGAGCGCTTCAACGGGTTGCAGAGGAGTTGCCCGCACCATGGCATCCAAGAGTGGTCCCTTCTGCGCATCTTCTATGGCGGCTTAAGCAACCAAGATAGGCTACTTCTCGATGCAGCGGCTAGTGGAAGTCTGTGCGAGCGTGCGATCGACGATGGCTTTAGGTTGATCGACAGCATGGCGCTTAATCAGACACAGTACCACAAATCGAGAATCCTGCTTACATGAACGCAAAGATGAACAAGGTGGAGGGAAATGATCGCTTGCTCGCCGTGATAGCCGCACTTGAAAAGAAGATTGACGATTTGTCTCTCAATGCGGTTAATTCTAACCCTTCTCCTTTTTCTTCTCAATTTTCTCCTTGCTCAATTTGTGGTAGTGCTGATAATTTGTCGGTAAATTGCGGTATCGTTATACCTTATGAGAGGGGTTGTGAGGAAGTGAGTGCCATAAACCAAGGCAACTCTAGGCCCAACAACAATAACAACCCCTATTCTAACTCTTACAACCCGGGGTGGAGAGATCACCCTAACTTCTCTTGGAAAAACAATAGCCAGAACCCTCAAAACCAAGGGAACCGAGGCGGATAATTTCAAAACCGGGGGTACAACCAAAACTGGGGAAACCAAAATTGGGGGAACCAAGGGTCCGGTAACGATTTTAATGCAGGTAACACCCAACCGAGTTCTAACATTGAAAAGATGCTTGAGGCTTTCATGCAAAGTCAAAAACAAGAAATGCAAGAACTCAAGACTCGTGTGGAGTTGCTTTGTTAGTTTGTAATAATCTAGAAGTCAATAATACGATAAATTATCATAAAGTTTGTTCATGAATTGAGTGATTAATAAACTGTCATTTTGTTACCTTGAGTATTATTGAATTTATGAATCATTCCTTTATCTGACTTGAGTCAATAACTAGAATTGTGAAACTTCATAAAATAGATGATTTATATATTCTTAAAAGTCTCTAACCAAGGTAATTAGCAGGAACACTAATTTACCATTACAAGGTTATAATGTGGATTAAAAGATGGTTAAGTTTTACAAACCATAGACATGAGATGTCATTTTAATCACATGAATACATGTTAGAGGAACATGGTATTTGACAGACCTCGAATGAAACATAAATGGAATTGTGTACGTGTCATTAATGTTTTCATTCAGTGTTGAGTTCTAAAGTATGAAGTATTCATCTTTCCTACTAAGAGATGTGTATGTGTGATTGTTATCTAACGCTGTCGGTAAAACGCAGTCATAACGGTGACTTTTCTGTATACATAGCTTAGTTGAGGTAGTGATGGTTTACTGAAAGTACTATTGTCCCTCGTATCTTGATACGAGTTACAGTATCATTGTTCCCCTTGATGGAGTAGGATTATCTGCATGTAGTATAATTACAAGAATAATTATATTTGATAAGTATGCTCAAGATCGAGAAAATATTAAGTTTGCAAGGATGACACACACCTGCCTTGAAATTAATCTGATACTGTGAGACGAAAGAATTAACACGACTAAAACGTTTAGTGGATCGTGATATTGCATAAGTACAACATCGTCTGTGTAATTGGATGGTCATAGCGCAGATGTTAGATGCCTCCTATGATTATAGAAGTTAAAATAGTTTTAATTCTATTTACCAACATAACACAGATCCTATTGGGTCACGCCGTATAGGAGCTAAATCAGAGAATCTTAATGATTAATTATAAATGAGTTATAATTAATATTAAGATTATTATAATTAATTATATGTGATATAATTAAATTATATATGTCATAAAGATAACAAGCAAAAACAACGGTTGAATTTATAGACGTATACGATACGTTGTATAAAATCATACCGCAACCAAACAAATACCAAACCCTGAGAAATATAATTGTTGAGAACAATTATATGTTTATGTATATTTATATATATTTAATTTAGATTTTAATTATAGATTATGGTTTTGAATTTGGGATGAAAGTCATCATCAAATTAAAACCTTAATTAAAAATTAATTAAAATCTTAATTAAAAATAAATAAATAAAAATATAAAAAAAAATTTGAGGTCGGCTTGTTGGATAAAGGAATTTTTTAATAAAAAAATTCCATGTCATCATGCTTATCCTTAAGGGTATTTTTGGAAATTCACTTTTTCCAAGGGTTTATTTGTAAAAATGTAACCTCCTCATTTTGCTATAAATAGAGGGGTAGGGGTAGAGAGAAAGAAGCACCAAAATGGACTCGGACTCGTTAACTCGGATTCGTATCGATAAATATACTTTCTCTCTTTCTCGTACACGGTTGTTTATGGGATTTAGAAAATAGTATTTTTGTGTTAGAGCGGTATTTCATATTTTGGATAACTCGATTCACAAAGATATTTTGTTTAGTCTGTATCTTGGTGAATAGTGTTTTTACGGGATATCGCGGCTCGGTATTTCTGGCAGAAGAAGTAAGCCGGTCTCTGGTCGTCCTGGTGGACATCTGGTAGAGGTATCAGACGTCTGATACTCTGGTCGTCCTTCTGAGTCTTCTGCGGTCCAATTCGAATTTGGATTAATGTATTAATGTTATATTAATCTATTTAATTTGTAAGTAGATTAAAGTTTTAGAATTCAGTTAAGGAGTGGATTTGTTTAGGGATTAAGTAGGGTTTTGATGTTAGGGATAAACAGGAGGTGGACACCCTCTGTGGTTTATTGAACATACCCCGCTTAATTCCCGGCTTAAGTCAGATGTAAAATTTTTGTTTTACGGTCTTTCCGCTGCTTAGGCTAATTAACGGGTTTTGAACTGTCGTAACCCAACATGCTTGCCACGCAAAACAAACTTTTGGAGACACAAGTGGCACAACAAGCGCTTCTTCAACAAGGCAACTCGGTACACTTCCCCCAAGACCGGATATGAACCCCAAGGATGTGAAGGCCATCCGACACTCTGTCATAAGTGGCACCACCTACGAGGACCCACCAATGCCAATTGATGATGAAGTGATAGCTAAGGAAAGCAATGAGAAGGATCAACCGAGCAACGAAGAGCCGACTCTCACAAAGGAGCAGCATAACGGCAAGAAACAAATTCTCCCATCCGAGGTAGAGACCTCAAAGGAATCTTTCGGGTCATCCATGACAAAGGATGGACCCAAGGTAAGTACGGAGGTACCCCGCTATGTACCTCCGCACCGGTATGCACCTTTTCCTTCTCGCCTCAAAGATGATGATAAGACCAACAAACAATTCTCCAAATTCATTGAGGTTTTGAAACAATTGCACATTAATTTACCATTAACCGAGGTTATTACTCAAATTCTCATTTATGCCAAATTTTTCAAAGATATTCTCTCCAATAGGCGTAAATTGGAAGAGGTACAAGTAGTCTCCCTTACCAATTTACCTAAAAAGCTAGATGACCCCGGTAAATTCTCTATACCATGTGCAATTCAAACATGCTTTGTGTGACTTGGGTGCAAGTGTAAGTCTCATTCCCAAGTCGATTTTTGAGAAAATTGGAGTTGGAGAGCTCAAACCAACTCGCATCTCCTTGCAAATGGCCGATCAATCGGTTAAATTACCAATTGGCATAATTGAGGACATGTCGGTCCGTGTTGGTCAGTATTTTTTACCAATCGATTTTGTTATTATTGATATGGAGGAGGACTCTCATACCCCTCTATTACTTGGTAGGCCGTTTCTCAATACGGCTAAGGCAGTAATCGATGTGCATGAAGGCATAATTTCTTTCTCAATTGGTAGTGACAAGGTCACTTTTAATGTCAATCGATCCCTTAAATATCCATCTAACGAGGAATCTATTTTCAGGGTTGACGCAGTTGAGGAAATCATGCAAGGAAGCATTGATGATGCACTTACAGAAGATCCTTTGGAGAGAATGCTTGAAAATTCAAGTTGTGCGCAAGAAGAGGAGCAGAATGCAACTGGAAGCTGCCATCTGCGACCCGCAAAACATTCTTGCGGCCTGCAAACCACGGCGGAACACGAATTGGGGGCTGAATAATGTATAAACCTGCGACCGTAGAAGAATTTTGCGACCTGCAAGAATCGAGCACCCCAACTCCAGAGAAAATGGCAATTCTCCCATGATGACTTGCGACCCAGAAACAATTATTGCGGCCCGCAAATAGGGTCCTGAAGCTGTTTTTACAGTTGACGCAATGCCCGACTTCGCCGAGACCTCAAAAACCTCGTCCGAAGATGCTCCCAAGGTCAAATTGAAACCCTTACCTACCAATCTTCTCTATGAATACCTTAGGGCTAACAAACCTATCCGGTGATCGTCAACTCGAACCTCGGTGGCGAACACATTGAGAAACTTCTCGAAGTCTTGAAGGAACACCGGAAGTCGCTTGGATACACCATTGGGGACCTCAAAGGGATTAGCCCTTCCATTTGCATGCACCGCTTTCATATGGAGGATGATCACAAGCCGACCGTTGAGGGGAAAAGAAGGTTGAACTCTAACTTGAGTGAGGTTGTCCGAAAAAAGATACAAAAGTTGTTGGATGCCGGGATCATCTACCCAATCTCGGATAGCAAATGGGTGAGCCCGGTGCATGTTGTTCCAAAGAAGGGAGGCACAACCGAGGTTGAAGGTGAGAATGGTGCTTTAATTGTGACTCGACTTGTGACCGATTGGCGCATGTGCATTGACTACCTGAAGCTCAATACCGATACTCGTAAGGATCACTTCCCTCTTCCCTTTATTGATCAACTACTTGAGCGCTTGGCAAAGCACAACTACTTTTGCTATCTTGATGGGTATAGTGGCTTCTTTCAAATTCCTATCCATCTTGAAGATCAAGAGAAGACCGCTTTCACTTGTCCATATGGTACCTTTGCATACCGGCGGATGCCTTTCGGGTTGTGCAATGCACCGACGACTTTTCAAAGGGCAATGATTGGCATATTTTCCGACTTGATCGAGAAGTGCATGGACATCTTTATGGATGACTTCTCGGTGTACGGCTCAACATATGATGAATGTCTTGCCAACCTCTCCAAAGTTCTCAAAAGGTGTGAAGAGGTAAACCTTGTACTCAATTGGGAGAAATGTCACTTTATGGTGCAAGAGGACATTGTTTTGGGGCATTCGGTTTCAGCTAAGGGTTTACAAGTGGACAAGGTCAAGGTGGAGGTGATCGAGAAGTTACCACCACCTATTAATGTGAAGGGTGTGAGAAGCTTTTTGGGGGATGCCGGCTTTTACCGGCGCTTTATCCGTGATTTTTCCAGATTGCCAAGCCTCTCACCAATCTCTTGATCAAGGATGCTACTTTCGACTTTGACAAAGCGTGCCTTGGATCCTTCAACAAAATCAAAGAGGCTCTAATCTCTGCACCGGCTTTGCAACCACCTGATTGGAGCTTGCCTTTCGAGATCATGTGTGATGCCAGCGATTTCGCGGTTGGAGTCGTACTAGGGCAGCGGAAGGGAAATGTTCCGTTTTCCATCTATTATGCGAGCAAGGTCCTTGATGAGGCGCAGATGAACTACACCACCACCGAGAAGGAGCTACTTGCGGTAGTTTTTGCTATTAACAAGTTTCGTTCTTACCTTGTAGGTTCTAAAGTGGTGGTGTACACCGATCATGCAGCGGTGCGATACTTGCTTACAAAGAAGGACGCAAAGCCGAGACTCATTAGGTGGATTCTCCTCTTGCAAGAGTTCGATCTAGACATCAAGGACAAGAAGGGGACCGAAAATTTGGTTGCGGATCATCTCTCTAGGCTCCAACTCGACTCGACTCGACCGGTGATGAGTTACCAATTGATGATGCATTTGTTGATGAGCAACTATGTCGGGTGGAGTCAACAACCGTGTCGTGGTTTGCGGATTTGGAAAATTATCTCGCGATGGGTGCCCTACCGAAGGAGTTCACCTACCAACAAAAGAAGAAGTTCTTATCCGAAGCGAGGCACTATTTTTGGGATGACCCTTACTTGTTCAAACTTGGAGTCGATGGGATCCATCGAAGGTGCATTACGTATGAAGAGTCCAAGTCCATACTAGCTCATTGCCATTCATCTCCATATGGCGGGCATGCTTCTTCTAACAAAACCGCTGCTAAAATTATCAAAGTCGGGTTTTATTGGCCCATAATTTTCAAGGATGCACGGGCTCATGTCTTAGCATGCGACAAGTGTCAGAGGACCGAGAATATCTCTAGAAGGCACGAGATGCCTCAAAACTTCATGTTGGAAGTCGAGCTTTTCGATGTGTGGGGCATTGATTTCATGGGACCATTTTCGAGCTCTCAAGGTAACAAATATATCCTTGTAGCAGTTGATTATGTGTCTAAGTGGATTGAGGCCATTGCTTGCCCTGCCGCCGATTCTAAGGTGGTGAAGAAACTCTTCGAGAAGGTGATTTTCCCTCGGTTTGGTGTTTCGAGGGTGGTAATTAGTGATGGCGGCTCACATTTTGTCAACCGCTCATTCGACAAACTATTGGAGAAGTATGGTGTCAACCACAAGGTCGCTACTGCTTATCATCCGCAAACTAATGGACTTGCCGAGGTCTCAAACCGGGAGATCAAGCAAATTTTGGAGAAAATAGTGGGCCTATCTAGAAAAGATTAGAGCAATAAGCTTGATGATGCGCTTTGGGCTTACCGGACGGCATACAAGACACCAATTGGCATGACTCCTTTCAAGTTGGTGTATGGCAAGCCGTGTCATCTACCCGTTGAGCTTGAACACAAGGCGTATTGCGCAATCAAGGCGCTAAACTTTGAAATGGACAATGCGAGCGAAAAGCGGGTCCTTCAATTGCATGAGCTAGATGAATTGAGGAAATGAGCTTATGAAAACACCAAGATGTACAAGGAATGGACCAAGGCGTGGCACGATAGGCACATCTTGCGAATGGAGTTCAAAGTCGGTGATTTGGTGCTACTCTTCAATTCCCGATTATGTCTATTTCTCGAGAAACTCAAGTCGAAGTGGAGCGAACCTTTCCAAGTCCAACAAGTCTTTCCGCACGGTGCTTTGGAGATATGGAGCGAGCGCACGAGCGCTTTCAAGGTGAATGGCCAAAGGGTGAAGTTGTACAACCCGGAGGAGCTAAACGGTGAAAAATTGACGGTATTTTTCACTGATGCAAAGCGCAATTAAGGAGCATTAACTTGGTCGAGCTCACGACGTTAAACAGAGCATTGCTCGGGAAACTCGAGCCTATCTTCTCCTCCTACTTTCTTTTTCTTTTTTTTGGTCATTCTTTTCTTTTTTTTCTCCTTTTCTATTTATTTTTACTTTTGTTTATCTTCCTCTAACTTTATGGTTTTGTTTCAGGGTCAGAGAAGCAAAGAAAAGAGATTAAAGGAATTCTTTCAATTTCCTAGGGTTCCATGTGAAAAACCAGACAAAACACAACTTTTAATACATCATTGCTGGCCGCAAGAATACCTTGCGACCCGCAAGAATTGTGCAACCAGAAAATAGAGAATTCTCGATTGAATCACGTTGTGTGTTACGAGCCGCAAATATTCTTTGCGACTCGCAAGGCATTCATTTTCAGAATTAATTTCTTGATTTTGTATATTTTCAGCATTTACGGGGCGTAATAATAATTTACGACCCGCAAAAATCGAGCATAGAATGTCAGGGGATTCCAGGGAACTTCATGTTATGCTTTGCGACCCACAAAGGTTCTATACCGGCCGTAAACCTATTTCGCATGTATAGGCTGGATCTGACCCTTCCCTTCTTCTTCTCTCTCTCAAACCGAACCCAGCCTCCTTCCCCCTTCTTCTCTTCTTCTCTCAACCCTCCTCTACCACATCTCTCTCCGGCCAACTCCGACCTTCCCCGAGACCAACCAAGTACACTATCTTGCTCTCCTCCTTCTCCTCTACTTGGATCTGCCCTCAAATTCGAGTTTCCTACCCTTCTTCTCCCTCTTCCACCAAGGTCTCGAGGTGCATCGAAATTCGTGCAAAGTCTCCGGAGCCTCGATTGGACTACTCCCAGAACATAGGCGCGCTCTCCTCGACCCCACGAACACATTGGTGTGCTCGGTTTGCGCCGATTCTCGACGGTTCTTCGCGACCACCGGGACCCGCTTCGCTTCACGACCCGTTTCGCATACGGGTCGCTCAGTTTGCAATTTCTCTTCCTTTTTTGTTTGGTTGTGTACTATATTGACAGAATTGGGTGATTGTTGTTCCAATTTGGTATTTTGACCAACCCAATTGAAATTGAACTTGAACCAAGTCGGTACGGTACCAACTCGAGTCGGGTTTCGAATTGAATTGACTTGTTTTGAAGTGTTGAGTCCGGTACCAATGGCACCCAAGAGGAAAAAGGGTGATGGTGCATCAACCTCTGGTGCGGGATATGACCCGATGCAACAAGATGCCAACCCACCCGCACCTGTAGTACACCAAATGGTAGATCTCTCTCGGTTAGCCAATAAGGACAAAAAAGATTGGCCCGAAAACAAAAAAGGATTATTACGGGCTATGGTTCACCGACCAACAAAAAAAACGGTTCAACGCTTTGAAAAAATGTAAGGTCACGGCTTCTCGGTATGTTCATATACCAACACTTGAGAAACTTGGCATTCTTAACCAAGTTCAATCTTTAGCCGAGACCATCGGTTTGTGGCATTTCATTTCTACTCCTTATGTCACTTACCGAAACTTAACCTATGAGTTCTTGTCGACCTATACTCATAATGATTTGAACAACTTTACTTTACAGCTTGATGGGTCGACATTCACCATCACCGACGAGGAACTGAATGACATCTATCAGTTCCCCAATCTCGAGCCGGATGCGGGCCACTTTGAGTACCAGGACGCATGGCTTCACCAGACGACGGTCGAGCATATACCAGATCGAAGCGGCCATCAACATAGCAAGCCGTGAAGGCAGCTACCGGGCGAGTGTCATCAGCCACCCGATCACCCATTACCTTCAGCGGGTCATGGGCTTTTCCATTTTCGGTCGCGGCGAGACGGCCGCCAACTACTACAAGATGGACACTTACCTCTTGTACAAGATGCTGACTTCGCATCACCCCAGGTTTCTTCCACCTGACCTTGGGGCATAAATGATGCGTTGTATTGATCATGTCTCGAGCATCTCCGCAGTCGGTGGCCATATATCGGTGGGCGGGTTTGTCACTCGCCTTGCCCTTGATCTCGGAGTCCTCCCTCACACGAGCCCCGTCTATCGAGTCGCATCATCTCCTGTGCCACAGGTCCTCAACATGGCGTATCTGGTCCGGTCGGGACTCTTAGGGAGGATGACGGGGTCTATTACCATATTCCTTTCAAGGGCACCGATGTCCCTCTCCCCTGCCACCGATCAATCGCACCAATCCCAGCACGTGGCAGGCACATCCACCGGCACCTCAGCTCTTTGCACCGCCTCCGTAGGCTGCGGCAGCAGACCCGTCTATCATGACCTATCTCCAAGGCATGAACGACCGGTTCGAGGAGTGTTTCATAGCCATTGACACTCAGTTGGCCGGGTTGCAGCGACAGTGCGCGGATCTGTAGACATTCCATGTCAGAGCAGATCACGGCCCTCCAGACCTCACAGATTGCTAGGTTTGACGACCTCTATGTCATGGCAGAGACACTCATGGCTATGTGCAGGACATCTACAATATAGAGTACCACATGGCAACGTTCCACATTAGCAACGAGGGCGTGCCATCTTTTCAGCTTGCACCACACCAGAGGAGGACCGAGTGGAGACATCCATTCGACTGGCCTGAGCCCATGCCTCGCCCCGACGCGCCGGACGGACCGGACGAGGCAGATGATTGAGTACCACACCTTGCACCATTCTGTTGGCATTTTGTGAGCTTTCTCTCTCCTTTTTCTCTTTATTTTTCTTCCGCTTGTTTTATTGCAACGAGGGCGTTGCAGTTGAACAAGTGTGGGGGGGGGGTAAGTTTGCAAAATGTCAACAAGTATCTAGGAGTAAGAGTAAGCTAATTTAGGAGTAGTGTAATTTAAATTAGGAGTAATTTACGAAAATGAGGTGTATTTTGTGAATTAATTTGACTTGATAGTCCGGTCTCGACACCTTGATTGGATTTGAGTTTGGAGAGTTCGGTTGGTATAACCGCATAGCACATCAAAAATATGTTTGCATGCATGTCTATTTCTCGCAATTGCATAAAAATTTCAAAAAAAAAACAACAAAAACAAAGTTGTAAATAAATAAGTCTTTCAAAAATTAGGAAAGCCTAGTTGTTCAACTTCCCCTTGTTCATCAAATTGGTATTTGATTCTACAATGTTTTGGTCGGGATAACTCTGTTGTTTTCATTAACCCATTAGTATTTGAAAGACGTTCCGATGTTGGTTGAGTTATGATACAGTAACCAGTCTATCTTAAAACTAAGCCAACTTGTTTGAAAGAGTCTTTGCAACCTAATGAACCTAATTCAAGATGGAGTGTGTAGTGTACAGTGGATCACGCCTCTCCCACAATCAGTTGATGTGGCCGTAGGAATTAACCATCCCAGCAAAAAAGAGGTAAAGGTTGAAGCCGCCCAAACCCCAAAAAATAATAAAAATAAAAAATAATGTGCTCAAATCCCTACCCTTTTTCCACTTTAGCCAAAGATCGGGTCTCCACTTACACACTCAGTAAAAGAATCCTTTCTAAATCACAATTAAGCCTCGTGTGTAGTCGATGATCTCTATGGTTGGTGCCATACTACTACACACGAACATGGGGCAATCAAGATGGAAAGATTTTAATTTGCAAAAGACTCTTTCAAAGCATAGATGGTGGATAAGATGAAGATAGTACTGACCTCTTGTTTCACCGTAACACACCACATTGGTTAAAATTCTCCTCGAGTAGAGTCTCATGGTTTAATGAAAATAAACGAGTGATTCTTGTAAATTCCAAAAAATGTTAGGACAAGGGTGTTCTTTCGTTTCTAGGGTCTTTTCTAAATTAAAAACTCAAAAACAATTGCATGTAGATTAGTTTTATTTCATTAAAAATATAAAAAGTGCTTGTGTGGTGAAAAAGACCACCGATCGACGACCCAAAAGGAATCCGATCTTTATTTGTTTGAGTTGAAACCGACTTAGAAGTCAATTTGGCCATTCAAGGGCTTTTCCATAAATACCCTCATTTTGTTTAAAAATTTACCTTTCAATAAAATTGATTGAGTTGAATTGCGCACCTACACATACCACTTGGATTTCTTTTTGCTTGAGGACAAGCAATTGTTCAAGTGTGGGGGATTTTGATACGCCGTAAAGGCGTATATGAATTTTAGGGTTTTTAGGTGCTAATTAAACTCAATTCATCTTGTTTTATGTTTATTTTGCTTTGATTAGCACGCAAAACCTCGTACTGTCCAGTTTTCTTTATTTCATGACATGTACAAGAGATTTGGA
Organism: Eleocharis quinqueflora; assembly: GCA_964058865.1. NCBI lineage: Eukaryota > Viridiplantae > Streptophyta > Magnoliopsida > Poales > Cyperaceae > Eleocharis > Eleocharis quinqueflora. The sequence goes on from CAXKVX010005078.1 coordinate 51,168, forward strand.
GCGAAACAGAGCTTGGATAGCACACCGGAGCGACAAACGGAGCAAAACAGACCTCAGAATCATGTTTGCGGGCCGCAAGTCAGTACTCAGAGGCAAGTTCAGAGGTCTACATCACAGTTTGTAGGTCGCAAGAATCTGCTGAGGGCTGCAAACAATAATGCAAAAAAGGTGCAGAAATTCCAGAGAAAACCAGAGCGAACCACATTATCGTTTGCGGGCTGCAAAGAATTTCTGCGGGCCGCAAACGTTTTGACGCTGGCTCATTTTCTTCCTTATTTGAAGACCAAGGCAGCCATGGGGTTGCCTTATCTGGGTTCTTTTCTTCTCCCTCTGGATCAGAGACGATTTAAGAGGAGATTTCTGGGAGAGAAAAATGTTTTTCAAGGCGATTCAAGGCAAGAGAAGAGGTTCTACACAACGATTTTATTGTTCTCTTCTCTTTCTCATCTCTCTTGTGATGTATTTCTTTTATTCTCTTGTGCTTGTTTGTGCCATGAGAGGCTAAATACCTCTCTAGAGGCTTAGGATTGATGTACTTGTGAATTTGCAACGCTTTATTGATATATCATTTGTTGGTTTTGTCTCTTTTGTGATATTTTAATAATTTAGGGTTTTAGTGAAAAATTGGGAAACTTGATTGCTATAACCTTGAATTGAAAAGAGATACTTGTGTGTTGATTGGAACCGAGAGGAATAGTCATTACACTCGGGGATTTTAGGAATTGTTTAGGAAAATTTCCCATAGCGTAATTGCACGGTAATTGAACTGAATAACGACTATTGCGGCTTGTTCCGAAATTGCAAGCACAAGTTAAGTTAGACTAATCATCAACTTAACTTGTGATTGTAGAGATATCAATTGGAGAAATTCGGAAATTGATATCTCTTGTTTTATGCATTTTCCCAAACCGATCAATTGTTATTTCAATAATTATCTTTAGTTAAACAAGTGCTAAAAGTCCTAAGTCTCTAGACTTCATCTTATATATCTCACGAATTGTCATTTTACTTGTTTTGTTATTTCAATTGCAAAATTAGGATTAAAATAAACAAACAACATCTCCACTTTTTAATTGCTTTAATTGTTAGAGTTTTTAATTATAAGGTTAGTAGAGATCAAATTGTCCCTGTGTTCGATCCCTAAACGTACTCACGACAGTTGTACACTTGCAACTCAAATTCGGTATTTAGGGTAAAACTTGAGATTAATTATATTGCAAAATACCGCATCAGGAAGCTTTCGTGAGATAGAAAGAACTGACATTCTTGCAGTTGATTGGTGGAAGACGAGAACAACCGCTAGGCAGAGGAAGTCGTTACACTCGGTTACAATACCAAGTAAGGTACAAGATTCACAAACTTATTGTTTGATTCGAATTTTATACACATGATCCTTGGGATTTAAATTGGGTTGCTTGAAAAAGTTAAAATTCCACATATCATGCACGTAACAAAACTCTACAACTTCTTGGTACGTTCGTAACCTACAAGAGAAGTTTGGCGTCGAGAGTTGCTTGGAAGGATCCACTAGCATACAACGGTACTGCCCAAACCATCTCCAACGACACCCTGATCAAGAGACAAAGTGCAATGGAGACTGTTGGGATGAAAAGTAAGTGTTGCTTCCGCTCTTTTAATTGATGTCTTAAATAATTGCACATAGGTTAAATTTGAACCACAATTGCTTAAATTAGGATTTTGGTATTGTGGCTCAAATCCTAATTCTTGAATTGTACCAACATTAAGTACATTGATCTATTATTGAAATCCTTTGTTAAAGGTGCGACCCAACGACTGGGAGTGTGGGTATTATGTAATGCGATCAATGTTTCATATCGACTACGCAGATGCAACTGACTTGACATTGCTAAAGGTGCAAAAAATATTTTCTAATGAATTAATTACATATAATTTCTTTGTTTGAACTACAACAATAACCATACTATTATTGTGATAATCGACTATATAACTGAGTGTTCTCATGATACTGTTATTAGATATGAGTCTGTATTTAAGTTGAAACTAATATACATATTTTTCATTTGTCTTTTTCAGGAGCTGCCTTCATATCCTGAGCAATATTCAGAATGCGATATCGTCGAAGTATGGAGTGTATTTTCAAATTATATTAGTGGTAATATGTGATTTTATGTGTAACTTTGGAGGTACAATATTATTTTAGCACTTGTATATTTTGGTGGTTGTATATTATATTTATTGTTATATGATATATTGCAAATTGAGTGTGAAAATGTGATATTTTTTATATGCGTGAATGTAAATGTATTTTGTCTGATTGTGAATTAATATCGATGGATTAGATTGTATTTAGTGATTAAATTGCATTAAAAATTCAATTGGATTGTGATTGATCATAATGTATATATATTCAATTATGATTTTGTACGGCTAGCAACCGTGAGCTAACTATAATAAATCAGCACATAATAAAAAAAATATAAAAAATTATACTAGCTAGTTGTTACTTTGACCGGTATAAAAGATGAAGCGACAATATTAAAATAAAGGATTTAATATTGTTGCTATATAAAAGCCGCTATTAAAATAGAGGATTTATATCGATTGATTGATAGAACCGAGATAACATAATGTCTTTTAATACTCTATTGTTGTATTACTCGGATCGGGTCGGTCGGGTTTCGGGTCATCAGGTGTCGCCTCGAATCGGGTTATGGATTGTCTCGGATCGGGTCGGGTCCGGTCGAGTTTCGGGTCATCAGGTGTCGCCTTGAATCGGTTTATGAATTGTCTCGGGTCGGATCGGGTCTGGTTCGAATTAGTTTGACTTCAATAAAATCAGGTCAGTTCGGGTTTGAATCGGATCGGGTTCTACCACCTCTAGATACATCTATCCAAAGGAAGCCTTTAGGAGAGGGATGCATGTCTTACCTTAGCAATTGCACAGCTAAGGAGCTGACCCCTTTTACTGATACATCATCACAAAATTTACTCTTTTTTTCTACTGTAACGGCTCTCATGCAAGCTAGCAGGGTATGATGTGGCTGGCAACTGAGAGTGTACAGTACACACCCAAAAATGACTTAGAACAAAAAAATAAAAGTGCAAAAGCCCTTTGTGATGTTGTCCTCCATGTGAATCCATTCATTGCCACCTAGGCAAGAGAGACCCATGCTCTCTGTTTGTTGGTTCTCTCCTGTTCAGACCAAAATGAGAAAATGACAGATTTGTAGGGTTTTAGCAATTCAGCCATACAGTTGTACACTTGTAACAAGCTAAACAGTAATAGATCATGCATGATGATTGATATCAAGGTGCCTCAGTTCTTCCCCTCAAGCTTAGCTTGGTACCAAGCTAGTATTAATGTAACATAACCCATCGGTACGTCTTAAAAAATAAATAACAAACGGATCAGCAACTCTAATTAACTTACATTCAATCGGTTAGAGGCATCTCAATTGGTGGCTGAACTGTGGTCAATCAAAATGAGACTACAGAGCAGAATACAGAGGATACTGGCAGAGGCATGTACTTTCATTGGAAGCAATGCAACAAGACAGGATGTTATTGGTGGAACGAGATCTTCTACCGCGCGGCATCGTCACTGTGCGTGTTGTGCAGCAAATCTCAGCATTTAATTTGCATCAAGATTCGTGCAAGCTAAACTTTATAATATCAGACCCCACCTGAATCAAATCTGGACCGTTCGTAGCTGACAGCGCAGTAAATCTGGACCGTCTGTCGGTGCTGCGCGGTAGAAGAATCGGTCCGTTATTGGTGGCTTCATGAAGAGATTTATACAATTGTTTATCTTTTGGGGGTGTTTTTATCAAATTTACATATTAGATGCTTCTTGATTATGTTGCAGAAAACTAAGTGTGGTTGGGTGCCTATTAATTTGTTTTTTTTTAGTACCGTTCCGGATATGATTATTGTGTTCATACGAATTGAGAGGGTACTAGACTTTGAAATAAGATAGCATTAATGCATCGGTACCACATAATGGTACCGATGCAGCGTGGTAGAAGTTTTCATAGAGATAGAGTAGCTGGGTGCTGATAGTGGCAACTTAGTTCTGTATTTTTCTTATTTGCTATTGATAGAAAATAGAGAGGTGAATTTCTCCCACTTGTTTCAAAAAAAAAAACTTACAATCAATCTATATATATGATTCATATTTTTTAAAAGTACTATATATTGAAAATAAAATAAAATCGTAGGTGTGTTTTGAAGTGTTCCTGTAGGATTGTGATAGAATGGGACATAATTTTACCATTATTTCGAACTACTAGCATATAATTTCATTTTTTTTCTGCAAAGTGTATAGACAAGTTTTGTGGATCGGTAGTGCTTTCCCCTGGCCGTCGGAAGCTGATCTTCCGTCCCGCAACAGCTACGGACGGTTCATATTTTCTGCGTTATAGGCTACGGACGGCTCAAATTTGATTCAGGGGTTCTGATATTATAAAGTTTAGCTTGCACAAATCTCGATGCAAATCAAAAGTTGAAATTTGCTGCGCAGCACGCACAATGTTTTTTCTGCGTGTTAGAAGATCTCATTCCCTGGCCGTCATGTGGCTGAACGCACGGGTATTAATTAATTAAATTGGGGTCAATGCGAAATACATTTTGTTGTCCATCAAATAATTTAAAATATTTACAATAGGATCATTAACGGTAACCAAGGATCATGGTTTTAAAACATTGTACTGGAGGCCTGAATTTTTATATGACTGTTCTTCTTATCTGTATCTCAGGAGTATTTAAGTTTTCACAAAGTTATTTATATGTGATACAGATGTTACGAATTAAGAAGAATAAACTGAAAAATCTTGTTTAATAAACCAAAATTCACTTGGAGAATAAAAAACTTGAGCGGAAGCAGTATCTTATTTCATGATGTTGTTTTTTTTCAGAACTTGAACTTGATCGGATGCCAGTAATCATTCTCTTTTTGTGATTATGTCTTCTCTTGCGTGCAACTTTGTTGTGTCACCGGCTATGGTCTTCCAAAAGACAACTTCTTATTGCCGATATCTCTTGTCTTTGTTTGACAACACCTTTGCAAAATCTGATGGAGGAATTTAGCAACGGTCTCCCACTTTCTTTTACCTTTCCTTTTTCTTTCTATTTTTCTATTTTTTCTATTAGAGATAGTAGTTTTTTTTTTCTATTATGTGATGTAGAATGAGAGAGATCTATCACTTGGAAATCTGGAGTTCAATAAAAGTGTATATAGCAATTTTACAGTTTAGTCCATCAACAAACTGATAATTACTAAAAAAAATTTCTGTACATTTAAGAGTTCATTCATGTAACACTTTATATTCATATTATTTATATTTTAGTGATCACTTGTCATGAATATATTATGATATGTAATTAATATACAATTGTATAACATATTATGTCCATAATCTATCTGTATGGCGTTCCATACAGTCCATTAATTGTTAAACCAACATAAACAAGAGATTGCACAAAGTGCAAAGAATATAAAGAAGGAATGTAACTAGGGAAGAACTAGCGTGTTCTTAGGCTCACCAAAGATATTGACAAGTTTAACTAAAAAAAATAGTTAAATCAAATTTAAATGAAACATTTGAAAAACAAAATCTACATAACTCGTAATGTGTTTACATATTAAAATTTTTTAATATTTGAATTTGTATAATATAAAATCAAGAGGTCGAAAAATAAAGGCAGATGAATTATTTTCACACATTCGTTTCTTGTCAAACTTTGACTACTTAACTTGGCATTAAATAAAATAAAAAGGTTGTAAATTTATATGCAAGCACATCACTTATTAGGGTAGATCGATTTCGACGGTTCTAATTTGTCATTGAAGTTGATTTAATTAATTTTTAATTAAGATCATCAATAACCTTAGGGAGCTCAAAAACACGTTAATTATACTCATGTAACTATCTTTTATTCTTATATATTTTGTTATATTATACATGTCTACTATTTATAGACAAATACAAAGAAATATTATTTCCAATAACATTCGCGGAAGTCGGAAGAGGAGATAAACTCGTTATTTACGAATTTTATGAATTAATTTTGTCAGTTGGACATTCACCAAAAAAATATGTTTATAAGGAGAAAAATATTTTTAACTTTTATACTGTGTATTAATATGTTTATAGGCATGTTATAGATCAGATGCAATATAGTCTCAGTTGACACAAAATCTATTAAACAAACATTTATGTATGTTATCGAAAAATATTAATTATTATTAAATTTTCATTATTCAGTATTTATACTTAGATTTGGATTAGAATGCTTTTCAAAGTACATCTAATTATGTACTTTGTATATATATCTCGAATTTCAAAGGTCAAACGATCAATTCAAATCGCTAAATTTATAATCTCCATATTGAAAACTAGTTGGAGACAAAATTTCATTTTTCTTAATATTTTACCTATTTTTAATTTAATAGAGGTGTAAAATCAGTCATATTTGATAGTTCAAAAAACGTTGGATTAGCAAATTTTGCATCACTTTAAAAAATAACAAAAAATTCTAAAAAAATGTAAATTTGGTCACTAACGAGATTTTAATATGAACAAGAAGTTCAAAGATTTAAATCGATCATTTCAACCGTGAAATTCAAAATACACATGCAAAATATGAAATGAGATGCGCTGTACAAAATATTCTATCCCAACTCTGTATAACTAAACGTTTCTGATATACAGAAAAAAAGAAGCTTAAAAAATACAGGTAATGAGGGTTAAATTTTGTGCTTTTTTCGCCTTGTAGTGTGATGAAGCAGTTACTTATTTCTTCATGACAGGTGCCATAGTTTGTGGCAAATACTGCATTAGGGTTTTAAAAAAATCCGGGCCGGTCTACCCGCCCGTGCCCGACCCTTGCCCGGATCCGCGGATTCCGGATCCACGGATCTATCACGGGTCGGATTGGCCTCTAATCCTTCAAATCCGTCTAAACTCGTGCCCGTGTAGACCCGTGCCCGACCCGTAGATCCGTGCAAAAATTCAAAAAAATTCAAAAAAATTCAAAAAAAAATCAGAAAAATTCGAAAATATATATATATTAAAATAATGTGCAGTTTTAAATTCAAAAATTTGAAAAAAATTCAAAAAAATAAAAAAAAATTCGAAAAAAATTCAAAATTTTGGACGGATCCGACCCAACCCGCCCGGATCCGTGCCCGACCCGTCTGGACCCGCCCTGGTTTATCACGGGTCGGGTTGGAGGTTTTGGGTTCGAACCCGTGCATACCCGCCCCGTCGTACCCGTGGATCCGTGGATCCGGACGGGTCGGATCCACGGGTACCCGACCCTCCCCGTTTTGAGAACCCTATACTGCATACGAAATTACCAACGGGTCGGCTGTCATGCTTAAACGACTTATTTTGTCATTTATATTTACTAGCGTACGACTCGCACTCCGCACGAAAAAATTAAATTTTAAACTTTCATATTGCAGTAATAAAATTATAATAAACCGTTTAAATAAAAAAAAATAAAAACGCAACGGAAAAAATTTGCAAAAAAATAATATACAACGATTTTACTGTAGCATAAACAGTAAAAACTAAAAAACACTGTTTGTTCTACTGTAGAAATAAACAGTAGCACAACATCGCACCATGAGTATATATAATAGATTAAGCGGCAGAGCATTCATTATTTCATTCTCTAATTAATAGGCTTGAACTGCATGCTTCTGTTTGCCTATTTCTTTAACAAAAATTTTGAATTTTAGGTCTTTGAATTTTTCTCTATTTAGTTCAAAAATATGGTTTTAATCATTAATTTGATTTGGTCAGTTCTGATTGATTCTGGAAAAATATTAACGGAGAAATAGAAATTTCGTGACTTATTTGATCTTTGGTTTGTTTTGATTTCTCTTGATGATGAGCATAGAAATTGAGTTGTACGGATTATCTGTGAATGCGCCTCTCAAAAAGCACATATTTCTGAAGATGTTCTTACATAGTTTCTACTTTGAATTCGTATTTTCTGAAATTGTCAAAAATTTTCAATCGAAAAATGGACAGATTTAAACACAGAAAAATCTGACCGCATTGTAGGAATACTGTTCAGCCAGCTTGAATTTCGCGCGCTATTGAACTGCAGTCTACAGGGAATTCACATCCCCTGGAATAAAATGTGCTACAGTAATTAGAAATGGTCAGCTCTCTGAATCCTTATCACTGTCTGCACAGTAACTGCTACAGCGCTGCTACAATATCAACGTGCAAAAACTGTCCATTTTCAATTTAAAAATTATTAACCATTCCAGAAAATATCAGAGGGATTTGAATTCTTCTTCTTTGGGGTACAAAAAAACTGTGGCATGAGAAAGCGACGATTGTAATTTGTACAACTACTGAACAAAAAGTACTATAAATAATTCATGTAGTTTGTAACTTGTAAGGCCTAGGTTATATGTTTGTTTGAGACTTGAGAGATAGCTACATGTTTTTGTTTTTTTTTTATTGAAGATGTGATAGTGCTGGATGATTGAAAGTTTTCTCTTCGAATTTGGATACGAAGATTTCTCATATAAATTTTTTTTTTCGCGCGTATATTTAAATTTTGTGTTATTGTTTTGTTGTTGCTGCATGTTGTGATTGTTTCTTAAGAGATACCAATTACCACAGTTATGTTAGAGCTTTCGTTGTTTCAATACAGCTCTAATTCCAACTTATCATGAATAATTTAATGTATTTTAATAGCGGCATATTGAGACAGAATGATATTCAGAGAAGCATGCATCTTTCTTTTTTGGAAAAATAGATGAGTGATTTTTGTTCTCAAATAATTTCAAAGTGATTTGAAATATCTCGATAATCTTTGGCTTTCAAAGAATTTTCAATCCGAGACCTTCACTTGAAAATCGTTACTCTTTTGTCACTAGACTAAGAGCAGTTCTTGAAGCATGCATCTTCTTTTTTTTTTTTTGAGTAAAAGATGGGGAAGCATGCATCTTCTTAAAAAAATATTTCTAATGTACATTGAATTTATATGGTACATCTAACTTTTTATATTAGAAATATCATCCAAGTTAATAATATAAAAAAATAGATGTGTTTCTAAATATTTAAATTAAAGTTGATCAAATTTCAGTTCATTTGAGGAATGTTTCGGTTTTCATCAAATAATTAGTTCTTTAAGAGTAGAATTTTAGTGGTTATATGATGGAACAATAAAATTTTGAATTGATTCAAATTTGAACATTTCTGGTCGAAATATTTAGAAATTCATCTATAATTTTATTTTATTTGAATAATATTAATCAAAAAGATATATCATAGAGTTGAATAAAAAGTAAAGATACGTTACATTTATAAAAGCAAAAAGATGGATTTGAGATGGATAAACAATCGAGTGATATTTATTACGTCCCATTCCAATAATAAATGCAATGCTTAATAGAAGTGGGAACATTAATTCTTCAGTTGTAATAAATGTTTTCCTTTCTGTTTTTTCTTTATGAGTATATGCTATATATTAAGCATTTTGGATGTTCAGATTAGACGACGGTCAGAATTGATTTAATCTTCAGAATAAATATTAATCATAAATTATCATATCATGATCGGGCGATGGTCAAATTTAATCTTACTAATTTTGCTCTTCAACATATTCGAGTGTTGTAATCTCGTCACGATAATCATTTCTCCTATCCAATTGTAAGAAAAATATTTTAATGTCAATAAGATTTTTGTTATTACATAATTGATTTGTATTAATTATATTTTTATTGTTTTCATTCGTTATTATAATATTTATATTCACTAATAATTGTTGTGTTTAGAATGAAAAAAATACTTTCAAGCAATTAATATATAATGATTTGATGTTCCTTTGACAATATGGTATTTAAATACAATAATTTTATTAAATAAGATTCGTAACAACGTACGGTCCGATAATTTAATGTGGCGCAGAGATGTGCTAGTATTTAGGTGAAATTCAAGTAGTTCATTTTTCTGATTTAAGATTGCATGAATTAACTTAAAATTGATTGCATTGCACCTACGCCATATATCCATCACATAGCATGTAAAGCATAAACATCATATTATTTTTAATAGTAAACACCAGAATTTTCATTTTTATTATGTAAAGTGAGATGTGTTGGCTTTAAATCTTCTCTTGATTTGATAAATTTTAAAACAATTAAAGAAACTAATATTTGTCTTGTGAGAGTATATTTATGCAGGTTGAATAAGCTCAAGTTATCAATTAGATCAAGTAAATTATGCTAGAGAAGCTCAACCAAGCAATAATCACGGAGAAAGGACAATTCAACTGCAAGCAATAGGAAGCCGTTACGACGAGTTGGCAATGCATCGTGACGGGTCAAGAAGGCTAGTAAAAAACTGGCTAAGTGCAAAAATTTCCGAGAAAAGCATTGCAGTATGGGTCAGAAAGAATGAAGCAAGGCATCATGACAAGTTGTCGAGGCATCATTGTTGGTTTTACTTCCTCATTGTTTGACAATTTGCAAAAAGAATTATGTATTAATATTTTGTACATGTTTTTTATGAATGCAGGTTGTCAAATAAGTGTCAATTAGGTCATTAATCAAGTGCTAAAAGATGGAAGAAGATTTACAAGTGATTAGAGCTTGGAACAAGGTATAGGTTGAGGATTTTTTCCCACCTGTTATTACGCTGAAGGTTAGCGACATGACAAATGCTATAAGTTAAGAAAAAATTGTGAAGGAAAGAAAATTCTGAGACACTCGTCATGACAACAGGTCAAAACAACGATATGTCGCTTAAACCACCCGTCACGATGCTGAGAGGCAGCGATACGACGGGTCGCTAAAACTATTTTTGACCTTATCAGTGAGACAAGGTCAAACTTGACAACCTGTGCATTTCTTGGCCCGTCACGATGGAGTTGTTCTCTTATTATATTGATACGAACTTTCGTGAGATGATCGAGAAAATCTTGTACATGCATTCAAGCAATCTGAAAAAAAAAAGTTGAAACTCTCTTCTCCATGCATCCAAGAACTCAAATAGTAATTTGAGATAGTTTTGAGTGATTCTAGAATAGCTAATTCTCTGATTTTGAGTTTAGATTCTTGTGTGATCTTTGTGTGAGATTCGTGTGTAATCTTCTTTGTTTTGTTTAGACTCGTGGATGATCTGTTCTTGTAGTAGCTCTTGTTATTCTTTGGTGGAGGAAGTAAGGAATAAGGCTTGTGGTAGCTTTGTAAACACTTGTTAGTAAATTTAGTCACGAATGTGTATCAGATGTTCTCGTGGATGTAGGCAATTTCAAAGGCCGAATCACGTTATATCTTGTGTCAGATTTCTCTAATCCTCTCTCACTTTACTTTCATGATTTGATTTGAGTTTGTCTTTACCATTTTTGAATTGTGAAATTGCTAAGAAGAAAATCTTGGTTATTAAATGAATTGGTAGCTTTCGCACTTATACTTGATTTGAATTATTATTCTCCATTTATTATAAAGGTCTAGCATTCTACAGTCATGATAGATGACCAACTCGTCATAACGAGCCAACTGGTCAATGATCAATATTGTTAGTGACTCAGAGGAAGAAGGACATTTTGGGAATAAACTCGAGGCATCACGACATGTTGGTGAAGCGTCGTGGCGGGTCACTGGAGTGAGGTGACTTTTACATATCAAGAAATAAAAAACTTATTTCTCACAATCATAGTTGCAAGAATATAACTATATTTTGTATTTAAAGATTGAACCCACTGGAATAAACTAGGCCTAATTTCATATTGCACAATTCAATTTAAGAAAAAAAAAGAAAGATAGTTTTAAGTAACTTTTTTTATAGATAGAATTCTTTCTTTGGTACTGACATCTTGCTAGATTTTTCAACTTGATTTTATGTTATTTTGATTTTGAAATCCAAGTATTTTTTTTTTCACTATTTGATTCCTTTTCATTCCTAACAAGCAAGCATACAGATGTCACAAAAGACACGCCGTGTAAAGAAGTGCATTATTTGTTTTGAAGTAGACATCAGTACATCACCCTTCTTTCTAGATGTGTTCTGTGTACTTCTAAAATTTGTATCGTTGGATTATATCTGAACGGTTGTTAGTCGATTATATAATCAGAAGAGCTCTTGTATTATATAATTCATATATAATCGGACAGTTAATATGTTAAGAGTGTCCTCCACATCTCTAAAAAGGATGCAGAGGATGAAATTCATTGTTGGTACCGGGTCCACCACGTATCAATGATCTACATAGTATTCAGATTTCCTGATGCCTTCATGTTATAATATTCCATGTGGCGGATCACTGACAGTATACGCTCTTTAAGAATTGATATAACCCACTCTGTTACAAGTGACTCACCAGATACATGTTCTGTACCCCCACGCAATAACTTGACTCGATTTTATATTATTTGTTATTTTTTTTCGATTTTGGGTATTTAATTTGAAATTTTGCCAATCGGGAAAGCAACGCAAATATGCAATACATAGTTTGTTTTCGTTGAAAGGGAAAGTCCCTTTAATTCCTAAACCCCAACGAAATCAAAGCTAAGCATCTCTCTCTCTCTCTCTCTCTTTTTGAAATCTTGGCATCTCTCTCTCGAAAACTTGACAGCAGCTGTCAACTCTCTCTCTCTCTCTCTTAGTCTCTCGACCTGTCGACCATGGAGGTTTCACAAAATCGGAGGTAGGCTACCAAAACAACACCTGTACCTATTGAATGCCCACAAGCTTGTAAAGAGAAGCACAAAGGAAAATAAAGCGAGAAGATAGAAAAAAGTTGGGTTACCTTTCAAAGCGGAGAGCAAGTGGAGGTACACATGGGATTATCTGTATGAAAGATCTGGTATTTTACCTGAAAACTTGGTCTCTTTCTTTGTCACTGGTTTCATTTTCCTAACCTCCCTTTTATCTTCTGGAAATTAACCTGAAATCAAGAAGTTGTGAAAGCTTTCTAGGTTTTCTCCAGCTCCCTTTATTGGTTTGGGGAGGAAACCTTCTGATCTTAACCCTACAATAAAGAAGCTTCAAATGAATTGTATGTTTCTTCAAGTTCTACTGAGGAGATGGTATCTGTAGCGTACTTATCAACTACAAATTCTCTACTGAAGTCCCGAAATCTCAAAATTGGAGATGGGTTTTCTTTCCAAAGAGACATAATATCTGTACCAGTATCAATACCAGACCAATCAGCCTTGATCTCGCCACCTCCATCCGCACCTATCCAAGCAACAGTGGCTCCTTCTCCAGGCGGCAAAATCAGCCCTGCTGTGCTATTTATAATTGTAATTCTAGCTGTGATTTTCTTCATATCTGGTTTGTTACACCTACTTGTGAGATTTATAATAAAAAAGCAGCCACAAAACTCCTCATCCCTTTCCAATCAAAATCAACAAACTGAAATTTCGGGCTCTGAGGCATTACAAAGGCAATTGCAACAGCTGTTCCACCTGCACGACTCGGGTCTGGACCAAGCATTTATAGATGCACTACCTGTTTTCCTATACAAGGATATTGTGGGGGCCAAGGAACCATTTGACTGTGCGGTATGTCTATGTGAGTTCTTGGATGAAGATAAATTGAGACTCTTGCCCCTTTGTGGTCATGCATTTCATGTGAATTGCATTGATACATGGCTGCTTTCAAACTCGACATGCCCCCTTTGTAGAGGTGCTCTTTTTGTACCAGGCCTTACAATTGAAAACCCAGTATTTGAATTCGATGATTTGATGGAGCAAGGGAGGTTGTCGTGCAGCAGAGATAATGGGTTCTCCGTATCAGGTCGAAAATCAAGTGAAGTTGACACAGCCAGGGCAGGAGACAAATTGGTTCTCCCGGTAAGGCTCGGTAAATTCAAAAACGTGAGCAAGAGGGATAGTGGCGAATGTCAAATTATGAATGGAAATTCAAATCCAAATGGGGTTGTAAAGAGAGAAGAAGGGGAGAGTAGCAGCAGCAGTTTGGATGCAAGGCGATGCTATTCAATGGGGTCGTACCAGTACGTGCTAGCCAGTGCTAATCTAAAGGTTTCTCTTTGCACTGAATCAAAGAGGTTTGGCGATGCTGCTACCAGGGATGGGCCAAGGTTCAGGGACATAAAAGCAAATAGTGTGACAAATGAGGGTATGGATGGAAAAAGAATAAGTGCAAGTAGTAAAGGTGACAGCTTCTCAGTTTCTAAGATATGGCAATGGCCAAATAATAAAGGGAAAATGCCAGTAGTTTCTACAGAAATCTCATCAATGGACACTTCAAGCTTGGCTTGGACAAAGCGGAGTCTTGGTGATACATGAAATTTACAGATGACATTTGGTAACTTTAGTGTTGTTGTTTTTGTTTTTAATTTCTTTGGTAGTGGTGGGTACATTATGTCTATTTATTTGACATAGAAATTTTTATTCAAGATAAATTCATTTAGCAGCACTTTTAAAATTTAATATTTTCTTCTCAATTTTTTGGATGCATAAAGAGCTTCCTTGTCTTAGTACTAATCTGTTAACAAAAAAAAAAAAACTAGTATTACTCCTTTCTTTGAAACAACAATAGTGCCAAATTTTTAACAAAATCAGAATCCATTTCCCAGGAGTCCAGGTATTGAACTGTACAAGCCTCTTTATCTTTGCATATTTCTTTGATTTTATTTTGATTTTTGTCTGTTTAGGGTAGGCCAGTAAGGAAAAAATTCCATGTTTAGGTAATTTGTGTTTTGGAAGAGAGTTCTTAACTGGCAATGGAAGCAAGACAGCAAGCAGAATAGAGGGAATGCATAAAAATTCAATTTGTAGAGGGAAGCCATTAATTTCATTCTTCATGAATCATGACAAATAACCAAATCAAACAACTATTATTCTGCGAATCAACTAGCAGAAACCTGTGTCTGTTTTATTGTCTAGATTGTTGGATTTTATGGGTCCTCAATTTTTAAACTAGAAAGATGCCCTTTTGACAGATAAACCCTAATATGATATTAATTTGAAAATTATTTGGAGCTGCTTTGCATGTGCTCACGCATGTTGAGCTGTGATAATATTATTTTATATTTGCTGTATCTTGTTATGCAGTCTAAACGCTTTGGAGATGTCTGAGCAATCAAGCAATCAAGCAATGAAGCAACCAGAAAAACATGTTGTAGAGTTAGCAACCTCTAAAATTCGAGTTATTACAGGAATTAAGATATATTCTAGTAATAGTTACTAGGGGCACTTGGTTGTATTGTATATCTTAAAAAATTGAAATGGTTGGTCTAGCCGGCCTAAGATGCATAATTGTGATATATCAATTTGGCCTTTAAAAAAAAATAAAAACTATTATATTTACTCAATTTATTATGATACATCAAAATCAACTCAAAACTCATTAAATATTCATCATAATGTCATAATTTTAACATATTATACTCTTCCCGTAGTAATATTTTAATTAAAAATGAATGATTTTAATCAGAGTTAAAAAGAAAGTATATAAAAGTATAAAACAACTATTCTTATTACTCGTATCTTTTGTACGAACTTTTAAATTTGATGCAATTATCATTTACATGAATAAGGCAAATAATTAACTTCAACGCTTCACATATTATTAGTAACCAACTAATCAAAATTTTGATTGATTAATATCTCTATAAAATTACACTTATTACGTTAATTATCAGCAATTCATATAATATGTGTACATGATGATTAACTTTTCCTTAAAAAGTACTTAATGAATTATTTAGGTTGATAGAAGATTATGTGTTACAACTAATGGCCAGTAATTTATGTTGGAACCGGAAGGGGCTTAATTTTAAGCAATTATAGAAATACCGAGTTCTAATTTGTAATTGCAATCAATTTAAGAAATTTAAGCACAACCAAATTCTAAACTAAATTAATATTGAAAATAAGAGAAGAGTTTAGAAAGAGCAAACAAAGCAATCCAATTTGACATGAGGATTTTAACGGAGTTCGGATATTGACGATTCTACTATCCAGGACACCTGATCCCCCAACACGGTAACAAGGTCGAGCCGATTCACTTGACAACACAAATGAATTTACAACTTCGGAATTGACCTCGCTTACACACACCGGTGGAGCACCAACCCTAGCCTTACACAATATCGAACTTGGTCTCACTTACACACACCGGTGAAGCACCAAGCCAACGAAAACAAAAGATACAAATGAATGAACAGATAGATAATAAGAGAATCACTCAACACAATCTCTCTAAGAGTTTAGATTCGAACCGTTGTTTGTTTTATTGAATTTTACATTTTTTGATTGAATTTTACATTTATTTTTTTTGCTATTTTTTAAAGAAATAGAAAAGTTGCTAATCAACGGTTTTTAGACCAACAAAAAATGCAATTTTCTACCTCTCTAAAAAATAGCACAAAAATTAAAAAAATGTAAAATTCAATCTCCAAGTAGATTTTAATGTAGATCATGTTCAACGGTTCGGATCGGTCGTTGAGATTTTCAAATAGAAGATAATGGATGTGGAGTACGAGGAATTTGGTGCTCCATGGAGCATCCTAGCCTATATATCTCTCTATATATATATTGAACTTATATTGGATAAATGTAAGAGTTTTTACATTTTTACGGGATAAATATGATATTAATTTTTTTAGAAAAAGAAATAAATTATTTTGATAATTTGGAAAGGTATCCACAAAATTATTTCATCCTGCTTATATAATAAAATGTCATTTCCCAATCCAAATTCCATGGTTCTTTTTTTATCTCTTTCTCGTTTTGCAGCACTTTCTTGTAAAGTGGCCACTTTTAAGGAACCATCTTTGGCATTCCACCAGAGCTTTCATTCTCCCCCTTGCTTTATTTCAGGAATCTTTTTTTTTTCCTCTGCCTGGAAGAAAAAGAGAAAGTAAGTGGGACAAATAGATTGTTTTGCTTGTTGGTTTGACTGCATTGGTGGGAGATCCATTTTCCCCCATCAAATCCTCTTTTGTCAAATTATGCTGATTTTCATTTCAAGTGACTATAATTCTGAGAACCAATATTTGACTAAGACAACATCTTCTATATTTAATGTTACATACCTGTCAAAAAAAAGGTTGAAAACATTTAACTTAGACAATATCTGTTCATCTTCTATATGTAATGTTACATATCTTTCTGAGAGGCAACATCCTTTGTCATCTTCCATATGTAAGGTTACATCTATCAAAATAATTCTGAGAAGCAACATTTAACTAAGACAACATCTTCTATATGAAATGTTACATCTGTCAAATTATGTTGCTTTCATCCTTATCTCAAAAAATGACTATGATTAAAAAAATAGATAATCTAAAGTATAGTTCCAAGTGGAATAATATGGTATTTTGTATAGCTAGACAATTGTATATATATTTCTAATTACTATTTCTCATAACAAACATTTCACTGAATTGGAAGAGCTTACAAAAATATTTATCTTTACTATTCAATGAGTGCTATTTTACACTATTAATTTTAATAATGTGTGACTTGATCTGTCAGGACTTCACAAATAACAGAATTCTACTGGGTAGGAAAAAAATAGCCCTGCTTTAGTGCTTTTTTAATTCTTCGTATAAAATGGAGCATGATTGACTGCTCATAAATCAAGGTAACACTGAAGTGATAAAATAAAATCATGGATCCATGATCAGCCATACAGTAACAGACTAACAGCACACCGCCGATTGTCTTTTTTTCTCTACAACTTTCCCTTTTTTTGTTGAGGTCCTTAAGGAGGTGCATCTCACAAAATTAATAAATTAAAATTGCAAGAATAATGAACAGGCCGTTGTGATTGCTTTTGTTTTGTGCTTTGTGTTGACTGCTCTGGGAACAGTGGTGGTCTTGTGAGTTGTGACCCTTCAATCAATCTACTAAACAAATATATTGACATGGGTATCTGTATTCACAAGCTAATCTGGATCAAAAATGAATAATTTCTCAATTTTAAATCGAAATGTAGAATCTCAAGATACAGTTAGCTTGCAGAAACCAAGAAGTGTGTGTATTTAAAAGCCTTCATGCGCACGCTTTTGTTCCTTCCCCATGTTCTTCTTTGCTGTTGAGAAATATTGCTTTTAAAATCAGGCATTCACTCTTCATGAAAGTCCAATCATTTGTTATTCTTATTTTTTTATTGTAACGTAGCAAATTAGCAATTAGGCATGCCATATGTTTCTTTACTCTAATTACTCTAATTCGAAAATGACTTCTACCAGTGGGGAACAATTGTTTTGAAACATACTTAAAAGCTGTTAGGTCAAACAGAAACTGTACCAGAAGCACAATAGGCATGTACAACATTACAAATTGCATGCAAGAAAGAACTAGCAACACAATAGTACCTATATGGATCGATCATAGATAACTAGATGATCTAAATTACGAATTTGGGGCCATTTAAAGATGCACGCACTAAGAAGCAAGGCTCCAGAAAAATTGATGGCGGCTACGGATTCCTCCTCTCTCTCTATATATATATATATATGAGACCGCTACAAAGAAAAATGCATTAAATTTACTCGTGATTTTTCTGATACAAATATTTTTGTTCTTTATAATAGAAGTGGAATAGAACAAAAGGGAAAAATCAAGAATTGAGGGTGTGTCAGTATTAGGGTAATGACTGTGGCCAACAGAACCAAACTTGTCAAATACATTTAGTTGACATTCCAGTTTCCCGACTAAAACACATTAAATTTGAATGGTTTGATTTTGTTGTACTTCAGATATTATCATATAAAAAATATTTAAACTGTTTACATGAAAAACAAGTTGCATTTTATGATGCACGAAATTTCTAGGATTTTGGATCTGGGTTGTTTTAGCTGTAGAGTTAGGATTTGAAGGAGATGTTTTCCTATCGGTCTCAGCTCCCGAAGAGCGATTCTGAAACTTATAACTATTGATCCTTCTCTTTTGCTGCGATTCGACCTTTAAGGCAAGCCTACAAACATCATCATACGAGTAATACTGTTGCAGGTACACCACATCAAATATTTCTGGTCTCAACTCGTCTAGATACCGAGCGACGATCTGTTCATCCTCCTCAACCACATCACATCGCATCCGCAACATATCAAACTCATTAGTATACTGCTCCACGGTAAGGGTTTTCTGTTTAAGATTGTGATATTCAATAAAAGTTTCATGTCTGTATTGGGTGGGTAGAAATTTAGCCATTAGTTTCTTTTTCATCTTATCTCAAGTTCGGATCTTTGATTTTCCTTCTCTAACACGTCGGTTCCTCACATGTTCCCACCAGATTGAGGCATATTTTCTCAACTTAATGGCTACTAACTTCACCTTATGTTCGTCACTCAGGTTCTTCACATCAAAAACCCGCTCGACGGTATGGAACCAATCGATGAACTCATCAGGATGAGATTTACCCTCGAACTCCGGAATGTCAATCTTCATCCCAAAGTTTTGACAGGACGGATCAGGCCCTGGCCGAAACCTCTGGTTTCGCCCTCGATTTGGATTCCCCCACGAGTTAAAATCCTCATCTTCGTTGCCTGCTTCAGAAGAGTCAATGGTCTCTGACTCCTCTCCTTCTTCTTCATTTGTAGAGCCCACCCTTGCCTCTGTGAGTTGACGCTCTAACTCTCGAATCCTTCTTCCCATTGTTGCAATCTCTAGATCTCGCTGGTCTCGGTGGCGCGGCTCTTCGTCTCCCCGACCTCGGCCACGACCTCTACCACGACCACGATTCGCATCCGCCATCTGGGCTCTGATACCAACTGATGCACGAAACAATAAAGAAATTGGATTGATAATGGAAAGAGAGATTTAGTTCTGAGATCACACAAATTCTCAATTCTTTGATAAAAACTGATACATAAAAACTGTCCTTTGCTAAAAGACACGACCAACTTTAAATAGAAAAAAGACAAATTCCTAAAAGACAGAAAATACATAAAAAAATGCTAAAAGACCCAAAAAAAACTCTAAAAATTGTAAAGAAAGGTCCAAAAGTCCATGAAGGAAGATTCAAATCGCGAATCCGGGCCCGAAAAATGGGCAAAACAAATCATAGATTGTTTCGTTTCAGGCTTTGGACTGTCGAGTTCTTGTGAAAATTTCAGCCTGATTCGACAGACAGATAAAAAATTACGCCCATTTTTGGGAAGTGTGCGCATGACCACATTGCATCATTTTATATTTGAGTGGTTCGTTTTTTGTTGGACGATTTAGATCGAAAAGAGCAGCAAATACGAATCCTTAAGAGTACAAACAAATTACACTAGTCAAATCTTATTTGTATCTGCTTTAACTTTTAGAATACATACATAGATCTGTATTAAAGGGAATGGATAAAAATACAAATATAAATAGTGGCGGAGCCACATACACTTAGAGAGCTGAATCATCTGGAATTTTTTTCTTTCCAAAAACGATCATATATTTGATTTTTTTTAATGACCATGTTATTGAAACGTTTTGTATAAATAACCATATAAGATAAAAAAAATTTAAGAATAAACATCATTTCGAATCCTCAGGAAAAAAATCGTAAATCTTGAACTCCCTGACGAAAATTCTGAATCCACCCTTGAATATAAAGGAGATACTGAAAATAGAAAATACATGAAATTATTACAAAATAATTTTTAAGTACTCTTTTCCCGACCAAAGCAGAAAAACACTGCCTGTTTTTATTACTTTTTGAAAAAAACAATCATACCAACATAAGCATAAAAAAGTAAAAATGCCCAACAAATGATATAACACAAGTTGAGCACATAACAAATCTAACTAAACACATCTCATACTAAACCTATCCAAATCACAACAAAAAACACACATATAAAATGTAGTACAAGCTAACAATGAATATAAAAATTTAAGAACACTTCAGTTTCCTTCACTTGAGGGGTCCACCGAAGCATCCACATCTTTCAAACCATAACTATGTTTCATGTCAGTTGATGAACTTGTTCACTCAAAGAACATAGAACAAATATTAATTAAAACATAAATATTTAGTAGAGTTTACAACAGAATAATTAAATAGGAGCTGATACATAGATACCATAATTGATACCAACTATTGAAACCAAATGGATCTCTCTATTTCCAACTGGATATTTCCATTTCAGCCAAATTCACAAACTTAACATATTTTACAAATCTCCCAAATTTTACAGTTTTCAACCAATTTGCAAAATACAACAAATCCAACAGTTAAATGTCACAAAAAAGTACATAAAAGCATAAGATTTGAAGTTTGAATTGCACAAAACACTACATAACAACAGAAATCTCAATTTTCATAAATTTTCATTTTATACTGCCAAAAATCCTGCAAAAATAAAAAAAATCATTCAAAAAAAATATTCATAAACAAATAAAATGCATAATAATGAGTAAAGATACATTATAATCAGTTTATAATTTCTGATAACAACCAAAAAAATAACATGCAAAAATGCATTATAATTGTACTAATTTGCATGTTAATAGTACTAACATGCATAATAACAATAAATAACGTACATAATAAATCAGTAAACATGCATTATAATCAGTTTAGAGTGCTAACTTGCATGATAATAGTACTAAATTGCATGATAACAGTGTTAACATGCATAATAACAATAAATAAAGTGCATAATAAATCATAGAAAGAACATGAAATCTTACATGAACTTCAAATGAATATTAACATGCATAATTACAATAAATAAAGTGCACAAATTATGCAACTAGTTTTAGATGCATTATAAAATAAATAAGGTGCATTGTATATAATGCAACATGCATAAAAGAAACAAATAATTATCTGATGGTGTCTTGTCAGATCCTTGTTCAGAAAGAGTGCCTACAAATATCAAACAAATTAGATGAGATACATGATAAAAGATGCAAAGTGCATGATAAGTAGTTTGAAGTGCACAAGAAAAAAATAACTACCTGTCTTGGAACCAGAACCTTCTAGTGCAATAGTTGTCTCCTCAGACCCTGACTTAGAACTAGGAGTGTTGCCAGCAAATTTATCAACTATTTCTTCATCATATGGACCTATAAATATCAAACA
Source organism: Eleocharis quinqueflora (assembly GCA_964058865.1). NCBI lineage: Eukaryota > Viridiplantae > Streptophyta > Magnoliopsida > Poales > Cyperaceae > Eleocharis > Eleocharis quinqueflora. The sequence continues at coordinate 73,166 of CAXKVX010005078.1, forward strand.
AATTAAATAAAATGTATAATGTGCATGATAAGTAATTTTTACTGCAGAAAATAATATGTAACAACCTTTGTTGGAACCTTCTGGTGCAGCAGTCCTAATTTTTACTCATCATCCATTTTATCCACCAAAATACTAAATTAGATGCATTACAATAACTAGTAGATATATTATAACTAAGTTTAATAACAGATCCACCAGAATACTAAATTAGATGCATTATCATAACTAAATTCGATGCATTATAACTAAGTTTAATAACAGATCCACCAGAATACTAAATTAGATGCATTATCATAACTAAATTAGATGCATTATAACTAAGTTTAATAACAGATCCACCAGAATACTAAATTAGATGCATTGCAATAACTAGTAGATGCATTATAACTAAGTTTAACAACAAATCCAACAGAATATTAACTTAGATGCATTAACATAACTGGTAGATGCATTAACATAACTGGTAGATGCATTATAACGAAGCTTAATAACAAATCAATAGAAAATAACAACAGTCTAACATAAATCACATATTTAGATCAAAAATGTATATTAACATATACTCTTAAAAACAAAATTTTAGATGCATGATAAAAACTAGTAGATGCATGTACACTAATAAGTAGTACATGAATAACATGTTTAATCAAAATCGTAATAATGAAATTAGTAGATGCAAAATAATCACTATTAGGTGCATTATAACTAGGTTTAATAATCACTGACGCTTCTCAATCTACCATTTGCATTCTTTCTAGAAGCACCGACACTCTGGTTTCCAATGATCACAGCGTTGGGCCTCAGGCGCTCGATCTCGAGGCACAACCTCTCCTTCATGTCGTGATCCTTGACAACGTGAATCTTGAACGAGATATTCGCATCAACCAAGGGTTGCGCCAGCTCCTGTGCCTTGGAAGAGGTGAAAGCGTCGAAATACTCCTCCCGCTTTTGTTTGACCTCCGACGATGAGCGCCGTACAAGGATCAACCAGGGGTTGCGCCAGCTCCTCTTGATCGTCGGCGATTGAGGTGTCGATGGATCCCCAATCGGCGCCGTACAAGACGGAGGTGGGGTGCACATGCAAGAGGATGACCGAGTCGTCGGGACGGAGGTAGTTTTGCACGACCCAGTGAAGCGCATATGCGCTCTTGTCGCTCAGATCAACAACGATAGCGATCTGACGGTTTGCGGTAGAGATTGCGAACGAGTTGGGATCTATTGGAGGAACTGGGGTTTAGATAGAAAGACGATGGAGAGTGATAGATGGAGAAGGGTTGAGGAGGAGATGAAGCTCGATTGCTTGTTGAAATGGAAAAATGGAGAGAGCGCCAGTTGAAAAAATTGAGTTGTTTATATATGTATCAACAGTTGGTATCAATTTGTGTATCTCCGCAACATTTTCCTAATTAAATACTCGTTTATTATGAGAGTTCCAAATAACCCAACAAAATATACATATCAAAACCTGAATATGAATCCTATCTAGAAATGGTAATTGAAAAGTGGAATCTCAGAAGGTTTCTAATGGAACTAAATCCTAACTTAATCCCAAAAGTATTACACAAATTAATGTATTCCAAATAGTAGCATGGTGAGAACAATGCACAAAAAATGTGACATGATCTCTAATTCTATACAAAACACACAAGTAACAGAACATGTTCATCCTCTAAAAAACAATCAATCTTTTTTATTAATTATATTCTTTAAAATCAGCCATATGAAAAAAATCTCACTTATAGGAATTTTTAACTACCAAATAGAATAAGAATGTGAGATAAGAATACCCCTACAATTAAAAGAACAAATGCATACTATGTACTGCAAAAAAATCCAGTAGACAAAAGACCCCAATGCATGTCATCTTTCTTTGAGATATCAAAAGGAAAAGAAAGCAAGTAATTGGTGATAAACTCCTTTTCCTGTCTAAGAGCATCTTCATCTCTGAAACTCTTACAATTTCTAAATTATTGTCACATCAATTTTAGAAATTTATTTTTCTTTAGTTTCTAAACTTTCTATCTCTAAAGCTGAAAAGTTAGAGTTTCTAAATTTTCACGTCAGCAAATATTACTAATATTATAAGAGACCGATCAATTTTAGCCAATAATTAATCCATGTCTTATAAACTCTAAAGCATAGTTGCTAAATAAAAAACTCTTGAGCAAAATTTCTAAATAAAAAACTTATTTACATCCCTGAAACTCATTTAAAAACTGTCACGTCAGATTAGAAACTCCAAAAATTTAGGAATGGAGATGCTCGAAGTGTCGAACTATCCCCTATAGTCAAGGGAATCCTAATATTTCCACCATTATATACTTTAGCTACAATAAGAATATCAACAAATTTCACTTTAGCAAACAAATTGAATAACTGCAAAGATATCACCCAACAAGATATCAGTCCAAAATAATGTATTAGTCACATCATTTATTATCTTTTTAATTCAAAATTGCCATCCAGAAATGGAAGGAATAGTTGTCCAAAATGGGGAAAAATGTCCCTTGAAATGTATAAGATATTTATAAAAAAATTGTTTCCAAAGCTGCAATCATAAGTAAAAAATTTCAAATACCATTTAGCCAATAATGCAATATTCATATGATCCAGATTATGTATCCCCATTCCTCCAAAATCTCAATGAAGTATAACAACATTCTAAAAAATTAGTCGCTTTCTAGAAACAAAATCAATTCCTGACTAAACAAACTATCTTCTAATACGATCTATAGATTGAAAAACCCACTTAGGATGTGCTTCAGAGTTATATTTTTGAGGTGAATGAGGGAAATAGAGGGTGAAAGAGGAGAGAGGAATGTTTAATCATGCTCCCGAGTTTTTGTGAAGAGGTTGAATGAAGGTGTATGGAGGTGAAAGATGAGACTTCTTCTATTCGTTTTATAAGATTTGGGATAAAAAAAATTCCACCTGATATTTTGGAGGTAAAAACCTTAAACGTTTCTTCTTTTTCTCGCATTTTCATTCCTCTCCTTTCCATTCATCTTAAACTCTGGAGCACACCCTTAGATACTCGATAAATAGAAAAATAAAACTAAAGGTATAGAAGAAAGAACCACATTTATCATTTGCAACTCTACCTCCCAAAAAAAGAAACTTTACCGTCCATGTTTCTGATTTTAACTGAATCTTATGAATTAAATCTAATTAAATTTCTTTATTTTGTTTTTTTCTCAAATAAGTAATAGGAAGTGTATCAATCCGACAATCCAAAATAAAAGCAAATTTAAAGAACATTTCAAAGAAATTAAAGAAGACCTTGCAAAATTAACTTTAAGCTCTGACATCCCTTCAAAAGCTCTCAGAAGCCATTTAAAATTTAAATTATAATCTCATTAACATCAAGTAAAATTAAAGTTTCATCTGCATACTGCAAATTGATGATTAAATATCCATTATTAGTAGGTGCCCCAAACCCTTAATATGTCCCTATGAAATAGTTGTACTAGTTAGCTTATTTAACCCATCAGCAATCAAAATAAATAAATATGGAGACAATGAATTTCCTTGTCTACCCCCTCCCCCTCCTACATTCAAAAGGACTAACTCTACCCCCGCCCCACCCCCCCCCCCCCCCAAATGAATCCTTTGCATCTAGTAAATCCATTTCTCACAAATTCCCCTTTGTTTAAAACAATCAAAAATAAATTTCTCATTAACTAAATCAAATGTCTTTTGGAAATCTAACTTTAATAAAACTCCAGAATTAGAAATATGTACTTCATGAAGAATCTCATGAGCAGCCACTACACTATTCATTAATTGTCTATTCTTTAAAAATCACTCTTAGCCATACTAATAATTCTACTAAATATTGAGTGTAATCTTAAAGATAACATTGTATTAAAAATCTTATAGCTACAGTTAAGTAAACCAATGAGTCTATATTCTGCAATAAACTTGGCATTAGCAACCTTAGGTATCAAGCACAAAACAACCCTATTTAATTTAGATAAATAAAAAATTTCCTTCATAAAAATGATTACAAATATAAAATAGATCCATCTTAATAACTTCCCAAAAAAATTTGATAAAAAGCCATAGATAAACCATCTGAACCAGGGGATTTATCTGATCCCATACTAAAAACAGCATCTTTAATTTACTGCTCTATAAGAGGTTGTATCAAAGAA